>QVNW01001016.1:0-94028 GCA_014825475.1 Pseudomyrmex flavicornis
TAATAATAATAATAATAATAATAATAATAATAACAACAGTAATACTGACATAATACTGACGTCTCTTATCAACGGGAAAGACAGACTCTCTTTCCGCGAAAATAGAAACGAGAGAAGTCCATCTCAATTTTCATTATTTATTTAAACACCTGAGACCTGCGTGTGTATTATGGAAGCATCCATGGACAGCAATCGCACATTTATACGCGACATTGATATATGACGTATGAATAATTTAAAACAAAGTATCGCGCCGCGAAATTTTCATCGACATGGAAACTGCCGTTTCTGAATAATATACGGTCCCTATTAAAATCTAATTGAATTACAGTTCGCTGTACGTTGCGTCATTTTGGTACAAACCGGGATTATCAAACCGGCTAATTCCATATGACACACGTGTCTCAATTACTTCGTTATTCATTTAGGCATTAATGCTTCGATTTTAATTTAGATTTTAGCGAATACTCGGCTGGCGCTTGCGCGAGCCGGAGTTTTCAGAGAGAAAGACGGGGTTTGCACACACCGGGAGAAGTAATATATATTAGAGTTCGCGCAACGGCACACACACGAATTCTCGTGTGTGTTCGTGTATGTCGCAACATTACATGAAAATTTCACAAATTCCCCGCAGTTTTCTAAGAGCCCCGGGAAGCGAGTCCCCCGCTAATTTTTCTATATAAAATTGAAAAGAGAAGCGCGCGCGGAGAGGACGTATAATATAGAAGTATTATAAATCTCATACGGAGCCGTTATCTTCCGCGGGCACGGCGGAAAATATGCGGCCATTCGCGTAAACCCGTATACCTTTCGGAATTGTTCGTGAAATATTACCACGTCGAGCGCGAGCATGTGGAATTTACACAAGCAAATTACACTTCGGGTATATGAAAGCGGTAATTATAAATCGGCCACTGAAAGCAGGAAATTTATGGGAAGGGTTACGACGGCCGAAAGGGCTGAGAAAACGCCGAATGGCGAAACGGGTCGCGCGCGCGGTTTTACAAAGCGGACCCAGGAATATCATAATTGTAAATTAACAAGTTGTGCGCGGCTCTCACGAGGCAAACGACGACACATCGTGGCGCAATAGGAAAGAAACGTAATTAAAAATGTGCCGGCTTGCAGAAGCGCGAGGGTGCATCGAAAATTATTTTACATCTTTGACAGGAAAACTTCACCGCGGGAGTGACAGCGAGATCTTTTTTTTTTTCACTGAGAAAAATGTTTCACAGAGAATCCAATATTTGATACGTTGTTAATATTGTTACATGATTTGCGTTCGTATGCAGAACGTTATTTTAATTGCTGTCAAGTTCATTCGACGGCGTATTCCTATCGAATATCACAAAAACGTTGCAAGAAGTTCGCACAAACGCGAATCTACACACCTTTGTATTTGATTTCTGAAATTTTACCTCACGCACTTTCGAACAAACGTATCGGGTATCATATTTTTCCCGTATTTTCATGGCAAAAGAAAACCGAAAAAAATCCAAACGCGCAAAACGAGAAACGGGCGGAAAATATCGAGACGCGATTCTCGCATCGATGTCACTTTTCCTGCTCGCGCGCCGTGCGTCCTCGCACGGCTATTTGTTTCGGCGCATCGTTGTATTGACTCTACCACCCCTCCCCCCCCTCGCAGAGTATAGCGCCGGTAGGCGTCGCGGGGCGATAATATATCGACAGCCCCGGGTGATATATGCTCCGGCGGAGTGAGCGCGGGCCCCGTACAGAAGAAAGACTCGTCTCATAAAGTATAGGGCGATTTGTCACGGCAGTTTGTGATGCGACCGGGAGAGAATAATCCTCTGGATATCATCTAGCGCGCGACCACCCCACTTCGGGCCGCCACCACGGGCGATCCTCTCTTTCTCTCTTCCCCTTCTGTGTCTCTTGGAGGCTTCTCTCCCTCTTTCGTTCTGAGAGCGGATTACGCGTCCGATCCGCGTTCTTCGTTAGGGGCGCGCACGCTCTTCCGCATCGCGATTAATCGTACCCGATGCCATTTTCGAAATCGGCGCGATGCACTTCAGACGCGATTGTAGGAGAGACACTTTGTTTTTCTTTTTGCGCGATTACATTTATCTAGCAATTATTTATTGTTAAATGAAGAGAGGAAGAGAATGGCGTAGCGAGATAAAGCTCGTTTAGATATCCGTAGATTGGAAACGTTATTTCTTCGTCGCTTCTTACGGGATAGATACGTCTCGAGGTTCGAGTATCGGGGTAACCTCCATTTGAAGGACTTGAAATTTCCTCGCCTCACGGTGATAGCGGCGATGACTCGCTACAATCGATGCGGGAGCACTTGGAACATCGCGTGGCGTTCTCTTTCCCGTTAAAACCCGCTCGAGCGAGCGCACACACACGCACACACACACACACACACACACACGCCGCATCTCAAGCCCTAACCGCGCTTTTTCCTTTGTCGGGACCGCCGTGAGAGTATGTGCCCGGCGTTCGGGATCGCGAAGCGGGAGTTCGGAGGCAGCAGGAAAAGTCTTTAAAAGGGCTCTAGGAGGTAGGACTCTGACTGGGAGATAGGTGAATGAGTACGTGAGTACATATTTGTTTAGTTAGAAGCACTCGCGCTCCCTCCGTCCTCCTCCCCTTCATCCTTTTCTCACTCTTGCAGTTCGTGCTCTCCTCTCTCTTTTTCTCTTGATTTCTTTCTCCCTCTTTCTCTGTTTTCTTATTATATTTCTTGCACCTTTATTTTTCTTTTTGTTCCGTTTTCCGCTACTGTTCCGCGTTTCTTGCGATTCGCGGATATACGAATTTGTCACAAACTATTTTGTTTATGTAAATAAATTGACGTAGAAACTTCAATGACAATAAAATTTTAATGAAGTTTATTTTTAATTATCGCCAAAACCTGTGGGGAAAAAAAAGAAAAAAAACCCATACGCTTTTCTTCACACGATCAAACGCCATATGTTTTGATGTGCCAGCGCTCGCACGTATGCTGCAAACGTCAAATAGTACAAGAGAAGTAGCTCACGATATTTTGCGGACTCCTGATGGATTCGAAGTGACCGGAGAATTTTCGAGCAGAACGTCGCACACGTGTGCGCGTGATGCCGGGAATTGAACGGAGGAGAGAGGACGGTGGTATATAAACGACAAACGGAGAGATCCACGGATTGTGCGGCCATATGTGTGTGCCTTGATCGTAGTAGAGTTTTAGGGGGGAGGATCAGGAGGTCGGAGAGATGTAGGAGGGTGCGTCGTATATCGATACTCGCACGGTCGAGTGTTTGCAGCGATATTTGGTCCATTTCCATTTGGCGCACGTGGCGCGTTTACGGTTCACACCTCTTACCGCCTCACCCTCGCCGACCGCCCCCCAGCCGCCCCCTCCCGTGCCACCTCCGCGTAATGGACACGCAAGGTGTCGGCGACTATGCAAACGAAGCCTCTCGACCTTATGGGTGGAGGTTTATAGGTGGGCCGGAGGGAAACGTAATTGTCCAACCAACGTTTTTCTTGCAAATTTTCCGCCGCTCTTCCGTCGTTAATTCCGATGCGATTCTGATGTTTCGGGCAGTTACGGAATATTTTTGCTAGACGTGAAGAAATTTTTTCAAGAGATGATTTGAAGACTATGTGCGAGAAGTCGATAGCGCTTTTTGATTTGAAAAATAATATCTTAGCTAAGTGTTTTTATTCTCAAGATTTTTAAAATTAAAATGCTAAATTAAGTTTTTATATTAAACTAGTAAATATCGAGATTTTGGCGCAGATAAATATACAATTTTTTACTTGAAACAATACGCAAGAGTATCTCAAGAAATCCGTGAAACATCAGAAAGTAGAAAAAAAAAAAAAAAACAAAATAGTAAGATAGTATAAGGAACGAAGCGCGCCGTATTGATTCGTCCGTCGAAGTAAACGTGGGTGTGTATATGCTGGGTGTCCAATGCGCGGAAAAAAATTTAATATATCCAAATATATCACAGAGCAGCAGGTGACGATCGGCCATTCAGAACTCCATAATTTGATATGCAGCGAAATCGTGTGAGAAAGCAGCGATGGGGGGTGGAAATGGTTTTTAGGGTGAGCACCAAGGTGAGGAAGTATGGCGAAGAGGCGGAGGCGAGGGGCCGCAGTTACTGATGGGATGTCCCGAACAGATGTGGGCATTATTCATTACGGCTGACCAACAGGCCTTCTTTATGCCTCTTCGTCTTCAAATAAGGGAAGACGTTACTTCTTCTCATATCGGTTGCTATCATCGACATATCGCGGTGTACATTCTCAGCCTCAAGTAAAATTACTTCGTTGTGAGATGCGTATGCGATTGATGATTTACAAGAACAAATTATATCGCGCGCTGTTTAATTAATTTAATGTAATTTATGCGCTCAATGCAAAAAGTATATGTACGTACGCGCATTTATTTTCTCATATCTGTAATTTTTTACGCGTAGGGATTATGATTTTACCCGTTCTGCCGCGAAACACCCCTCCCCCTTCGCTCAAGGGTGACCATGCTTCTCTCGTCGCCTCTCCCTCTTGACTTTACGGCTTAAACAAAACTTTCCTATATTACAAGTCCGTGAAATATGAATACACCGACGAAACGGGGCGCTCCTCGAACGTGTGAAGAAGAGGGTGAAAGGGCAGCGTACGCGAGAGAGGGAGGGGGAGTTGGTCGTTCTGCATGGTCGACGAACGGGTGAAAGGGGGTGGATCCGGTCACTTGGCTGCCATTAAGGGAGCCGCGCACTGCCGCTGGCAAACCCAATTTGTTATCGACTTATTGGCCAAATTACTTACTATTACCGCAGATTTATTTCGCATATTAGTCCCCGACTACGCCCACTCGTTACGTCTCCATTAATTATCGTCCGTCTGCGCGTCCGCGCGCACTTTCGCATTTTGAGCGACGGAGAGAAAGAGAGATCGCGCGAAGGCTTTCCGAGTCCTTCGAAATCCTCTCGCGCGCGCGAGTTTTATTTAATCTTCACAAATGACACGCTGCATATCATTTCCCGCGTCAATAATCCTCACATTAATTAACATCACTGCGAATAATGTCGTTTTATTCTTTCTCGCACCAAGAATATATTTTCTCTTAAGAAAATATACTCCGTGTGTGTTGTTTGTGTTAATTGCGTAACGCACAATATTCGAACGTGCTTTGTGTCTCGCGTGCGTGAAAAAAAAATAAAATCGCAGACTTCAATCTACTCGATGCCGCGACGAGATTCCGATTGGCGAGATTTCCAAGCGACCCTTATGTTTGCAAATTCCCCGATAACTCGCGGAGTCGTTCACGACCGGGATTATGATTCCCACGGAAACTAAAGTACTTTGGAAGGAGCCGATGTAACGTCCTGGAAATTCCAGCGAGAGACGCTCTTTACACACACACACACGCACACACACGCGCGCGCGCGCGCGCGAGCTCGCCCTCTCGGGCTGAACATACAATCAACACACGAGTTTACCTTGAGTATTTTTCAAAGGACGACACCGCCGCGTCGACTCTCAATATCGACAAACCGCACCGCCGCGGGGCGGGGAAGGCAGGCGGTGTATTCTGTAAACAATACACACGGAGACATTAACGGCTCACCAAACAAACATCCGCCTACGTTTTCTTATCGTTTAAATGCGCGGCGGGCCCATCCGCCGCTTCTTCAAATTGCGCGTCAATTGCGCGACGACGTCTTCGTAAAAAAAAAACGATAAGCGCGCGAAAACAATTTACGTAGAACTCGTGAGATCCACACACGAGACTTGAAGCAACTTCAGATTTGTATTTGAAATTCGAGGCGCAAATTTTTGTCTCGAATAAATTAGCGAGGCGAAATATCCGCCGAACTAATCGCGCGACCTTCTCTCAAGTCCGTTGCCGAGGGTTGACGTAAGGAAAAAGGGGGAGGAGGTCTGTTACGGTCGAAGGATATACTCGAGTTGCCGAGAGGACGATAAAACGCGCCACGTGTTACCCGGCATTTGATATTCATGCACGTTCGTTCGTAGCACGTCGAACCTCAACTAACGGATACCCGGCAATCTAATAAAGATAAAAAATAACGTCGACTCCTGCTCCGTCGAACGATTCACGCGCGTCTCTCCCCCGCGGTGGGGTGGTATATTGAAAAATATATATCTCTACCCAATGCCGCGCTGACCCATTCGTAGGCTGCATATAAACTGCCATCTTAAACGGAATCTGCCGGCGACGTCAGAGCGGCATTATAGAATTTTCGCAAACGCACGTTTCTCCTCCCTGTCGCAATTACTTCGATCACTTCGGAGGAGAAGAAGGATAGGTTCTATTTATCTCAATTCTGTGTTAAAAATTTAAGGCGCGACTTAATTTGCCAATTTATATATTCCCCCTTCTCCCCCTCGGTTCTCGGTGAATTTTAACGTCGCGCGCATACATATTTATTACGCAGTCTGTGCTTTCTATTGAGAAAAAGTGTCGAAATACTCGGCTGAGTAGTTTGGGTCACGTGCGGGAATCGATTCCATAACGGCCTAAATATTTTTACTTGAGCACCCTGTTGGGACCAACGGTCGTTCGGCTACCTCCCCATTCGTGTCTTCATCATTTTCTGTCCCGTTAGAAACAAAAGTCCACTCGGACTCACACCCCCGCGCTTCCACGGTGATAAAGTGTCCGGCCGTGGAAGTCAAATATCGACTGTAAACGATCGAGACGGGGGTGTGTACCCACTTCGAGTGAACTGTTCAGAAATTTGCGATTCAAAGCTTTGTCTGTTTTTTTTTTTTGCCACGTGATATGTTTCTCTTTTTTTATTATTTAACACACTTTTAGTATTATTAATTAATTTTTAACATACTTTTAGTGTTATTTTTTAATGTTATTATTTTTCAAATTACGTGGATATGAGGAACTTCCTCGGGTTCATATGATAAAATTATTATTTTTATTTATTTATAAAAGTCAATAAATTGCAAATGAATATTTTTTAAAATGACAATTTTTTATCAGAACGTCACATTTTTCGAAGATACAAGAATTCACAAACACACGTGAAAAGTATAAAAATCGAGATACCAGAATGTTTGTATTGACGCATGCGTTGAGCGCTATTCTTTTTTAAACTTCCCAACCTCCGCGCTATTTATTTAATGTGCTTCTCTCGTGTGCCTGCTTGGGCTACGTTACACAATTATTTACCTTAAGACGACTAGGTCATCGTGGTTACGACATTACGCTGGAAGAAGCGATTGTACGCGCTTACACGGTTTTCGTATATCGGCGCGCACACACACGGGGAACGCGCCTTGTTTACACAAATAGTCCGAAACACATGATAGAACTTTTACGCAAAATGTGGACTTTGTGATAAATTCCGTTTTTTTTTTTTTTTTGTAGGTTTTCATTTGTTTTCTGTTGAAAGCGCCATTTTCTGAGTAAACACTTCGTCGCGAGAGATAACTTGTGTAAACGATACGTCAATATATTAATGTATTAAAACTGTTATTTCGCTGCCGGAGAAACGCAACGCGCGTAAAACGAAGGAAATTAATTGTGTTTTACAATTTTTTAATAATGTTTCAAGCAGGAAAAAATATTGAAACTACGTTAGCGAATAAATTATTAAACGATCGTCCGAGATCATTACATCGTTCGCACAGTATACGCACGTTTATCTCGCGCGTATTCGAAAAATCGTATTCGAGTTAAGAGGGGGATGGTATCGCTGTGGAAACACTCGAGGGTGCTCTCGAGAAAACAGAATATCAGGCGGGTGGCGATGCGAATCTCGCTACAAGCGGAATAATGTTTATAACGCGCCGTTTCGACGGAATTCGAAATTTGTTTCTTTATCGGCCATAATTTTCCGGAATCTACACACGAATAGATTCCGCGAACTGTTCGCGCGCGCGATGGAAACAAGGGGAATGCGAGTAATTTCGCGGTTATATCTCGTCTTCACCTTCACGTGCGTGTATTGAAAACCGCGTTTTCGACACGTCATCCCCCCGCGCTGCCGTATCACTCGTGGCTCCGCGACTCTAAAATTTTATCCCTTCCGTTTTTCGGGGAGAACGGGGTGAAGCATTGCCCAAAGTGCTTTGGTAAATGTTCGGAAAATGACTCCGCGGATTTTTCGTGTCGTGGACACGGATGTATTATGTGCAGGGAGAGATATTAAAATTAGGTATTTTTTTTTTTTTTTGTATACGTCATACATAATTTTCAACCATGAGTTTTCTCGATTTTCTTTTGTCAAAGGATAATTTCGTATTGATGCGTTTCTTTTTCGGAAATAATAAAAATATCGCAATTTAGTTTTCAGACATTCTCTTTGTTTTAATATCAAGAAATATAACGACGACCCTCGCGTATCTTTTTGAAGAAACCGCCGCATATCCCGAATTTCGCGACGCTTCGCGGCGTTATAAACTTTTCATTTGGCAAGTCGCGTATGAAAAAACAATAGCAGGATACGAACAATGAATGATAAGACGTTAAAAACGCATCGCGCGCGCTTCTAGCTAGAGATGGCGGAGCTTCTCTCTCCTCTCGTGGAAGCGCGGGGGTGTCGCGCGTGAAATAAGAGACATACACGCGAGCGCATTATGCGAAAAATATGGTAATAATATTGCCGAGGCCAAGCAAAACAGCCCCCTGCATATGAAATATGCGGGATCGCGATCCTGCAACCGCGCGCCGTTCTTCTTCTTATTCATCTCGTCGACTACTCTTCCCGCCTCGAACGCGCGAGCGCGCGCGCGGCCGCGTTTCGCGTTTACTCCTTTTCTCTTTTTAAAGTACCTCATCTGCCGCGATCTTGGAAAGAGAACGCGCACTCCCCTTCCCTCCTCTCCGGATTCGGTCGACATCGTCGTCTGAATACAAATGCGACTTTCGCGCATAGCGTGGGGAAACGGCGACGCGCCAATTCTCGGCGAATTAGCGGCGAAAAACAGGAGCCGCGAAGAAAAGTCTTCTCTCCCATCGCGGCGTTTCTCTCCGGCTAGAGAAATGTGTGATTTAAGTCGCGAGTCGCGATTTCGAGATTTCGCGGGAGTAGTATTCGAGCGGTCAGTTGTTTGTTATCTCTCGCGTTTAAGTGCCATCTCCGACGTTGCAGCATTTGCCCGTGAATTCGATTCGGAATTAGTCGAGAGAGGGTCGGCGGAATATCTACAGAGGGAGAGAATTGAAGTGCGCACACACACACACACACACACACACACACACACGATGCGAATGAACATTCGACTGTGTACTCTACAGTTACGTTCGAAGAAACTTTAGACGTATGTAGAAAACCCGAAAATAGGTAATTCATTTTCTTTTCGGAGTTTTGCCGCGAGTCAACTTATTTGGACGCACAAAATCGACAAGCAATTTGAAACTAAAATTATTTCCTGGGAATAACTGATGACTTCCTTTACTGAAAAAGAGAGTGTGTGTCGTGAATTAAAATTTAATTTTATCAAAAGTCCATTGCCTCGGGAGAATCGTGCGATTTTCTCCGTCGACGATCAAATTGATTGAGCGTTAGACGTGCGCGCGATATTTAAAAAATAATTTGTTCGAATTTTGATTGCGCACTTCCGCAAAAATGTTTTATTCACACGCGCGATAACGTCTTTCCGTTTTTTCGCGCTTTTGCCCTTCCCACACCTTCTACTTTATATCGACGTTAATATTCAAAACAGCGAACGAAATGAATATTAAACGCCGTAATCGTTTTAACCCTCTACACTATTCAATTTTTCTTCTAAAACATACGCGTGCGATATACAACTGCACTTTCATGTGCGCCCGCAGATGTTGTAAATGTGTAGAAGAGTAAATGTGTTGTTTTCGTGTCCACATCGGACTATGCCCAGATATGCCCAGGAACAATTTTGTTTCAACCAAAGTGTTACAACGCGCTCTTCATTCTCGTTGAGAAGCACGGATTCACCTCTTATTACAAGAAAGCTACCCTTTCGTTCTATCTAAAGAAACGTCTCAACGCTCCTCTCAATATTCTCGCACCCCTTTTCTCTTCTAATTCCTCTGAGCCCAGGAACAACCTGGCATTTTTCTCACTCCCTTCGCCCGTCCCTCGGCGCGGCGCGTGAAAAATATTGGACAATTTTCCGAGTCAGAAAATCCGCTGTTGCCCGACTTAATTGTATCATCAAGAACTCCTCGAGTTCGGCAAGACGAGGCTTAAGTAATACCGTGCAATTTTTAACCGCAAATCTCATCCGATATTCCGCCCGCGTGCGAGCTTGAAATTCAAAACGGGTTGACGTTCGCTCGAATTTCTCAACCCCTTGCGTTCGCGTTTGCTTCTCTCAGCGCGACATTGTCTTCGCAATCTGATAAAAAAAATTACAAATTATCATCTCGTTCGCCGAGTAGACGAAACACACACACACACTGTGTGTCGAACTGTGTCAACACGGCTGAAATAAAAGCCGTAAAATTTGAAAGCGGCGCGATTTTTCGGAACGATCGTCAAGGCACCGCGATTTCCCTTGTACTTTTCACTCCCTCTCGGAAAGCGCGCGCGCGTATAGGAATGCAAAAGCGAAGTGCTCGAAAAGTGGGGCGACGAGGCGACGGCAGTCGCAGGTCCGTCGTCGGCCTGACGGACTCTCTCGTTTGTGCAAACAAACCAAAATGGACTGCGAATAAATATGCGTCTACGAGCAAAAGCGAACGCCCGTATGCTGGGTCATGATCCGTCCATGTACGCGACGGGACCCGCGGGGGGTTGCAGGGATGAGTGAATCGCGCGTAGTGCGAGGAGACGGGATACGTCGGGGATTTAGGGACTTTTAATGGAGCTCGTCTACCCCCGCGACTATCAGAAAAGGAATTCGTCACTTTCCATTATTCACTCTGTGCCGGGTTTTTTTTTTATCGCGTCGCGCCGTCTTTTTGGAAAAAAAACGCTTGGAAGATTCCGAAAAATAGCGGAGACTCGGTCTCACTTTTTTTTTGATATAGTAAGGACGTAAGAAAAATCGATAGGTCGCAATTAAAATTTATTTTTGTCACTTTCTGTCAATCTGTTCAATGTGTATGTTAAAGCATGTGTGTTAAAGCTTTTGATTAAATTACATTTTTCTCCGAACCAGAGAGAAGATGAGTCAAACGTGATTTCCCCCGTTTCATTACATCGCTTTGTCTTCGACATTGAATAGATTTGTTCTGTAGTTTCTCCTCGTCGACCTCTTATTCCGGGATATTTCACAGCCGGACGATAATGCCGCGCGATAAAACACGAGATGTTTTGTTTCCTGCTGACTTTCGCCATTAGCGCGCAGTCGCCCTCGCCCGGGGCGCTCGGGAATAAACTTCCGACTACCGCTCGCGTCGAAGAAAATGAAATAAAGGATACATCTGTTTGGTGGAGCATAATTTTCCGTTTCTTGAACCACCCTGCCTCCGAGCCACGTTGTTGCCAGCCCGCCGCGTTGGCCACAAGTCGTTAATGAAAATCAAACAACGGAAAAATTACATCCACTTGGCGGTAACCATCGTCCCAGTCTTTTCCACCCCTGAGACTTTTCAGGGGCGGTTTTGCCTTCGTCAGCCTTTCCTTTCCTCCACTGCATCAGCGGGTGGTTTCTGGCGGCCTCTCCGGTCCACCATGTTCTTTCAGCGGCCTTTTCGTTCTCCCTCCACTCTCGCTCTTCTTCCTCTCTTCCTCTCTCTCTACTTTCGTTCGATCTCTTCTTCCCTTTTCCTCTCTGACCATCCTTCGTTAATCTACTGTATCTTTGCGAAAATGGAATTAATAGAAGTCGTGTTTGCTTCTGCTCGATATTACAGTATCGCGTTCGATGTAACGAGGAAGTCTAACGGTGTTTGTACAACTACAACGGAGGTCTGAAAACTGTTGTTCCTTTCGTGGCGGTGTTTGAGCTACCTTTTTCCGAAAATGGAACGTGGGAGAGTATTTAAAACACGAAGCACGTTATCGGAGATTTTTTTTTTTTTTTTTTTACAAGTGCCTCTCGGAGCGATATTTTGCTGTTGCGCGTCCCTATTGTCATTCGTCGGAAAACTCGCGTAAACGCATTAGATCGAATTTTCTCGTGGCGGATAAAAGTTTAATACGCCTTAGACATTTCAAATAATTTTCTCTTAATCATGTAAAAGCCGGCGCGCTTTGGAGACGAAGCCGGGCGCGGTTATTACGGCAATTGACTCTAATTTAATCAAAACCGCGACGAGAAAGAGAGAGAGAGACAGCGCTGCGATACGCCGAGCGCAAGATCCGCAGGTATCCCCGTCGTCGACTTCCCCTTCCCCGGACGGGGTGTTTTTTTGCCTCGTTCCTTTGGCAAGGAAGCCACGAGATCCGCCAGCCGGAAAGTCAGGAGCGAAGAAAGGTCTCTTCATAATTCAAACGGCCACTAATTGATACTGAATTATTAACCGGAACGAAAGTAAAACACAGCCTCCTCCGCAGCGCGAAGAGATTACCTGGCCATTGCCTAAGGACCCATCTGGCTTTCCCTCCGACGCTTCAAACATTGTTCCGACGGAACAACAGAATGTTTCGTGCTTGTAAGTCAATTTGCAAACGATCAAACAAAATTTCGCCCCGAAATATTCGTTTTTCTTCCCTCCCGAAGACTGAACCCTTCTGTCTGATTCGACGCGGTAACAACGCGGTTTGCAAAACAACAATGCAAAAATTATACGAAACAAACATGTCTTGCGACATTCTCGGTCGAAAAACCGGAGACGATCCGGAGTAGAACGTGACTCGCGGGATCCGGGGGAGATTGCCCTCGCAATCGCGGGTATCGCGACCGGAAAACACGTGTCTCCCTTGAGCGAAACGGGAAAAGAAATCGCGGAGAGATCGCCGTGGCGACGTTGCACAATTCGCGAATGCGTGCGCAGAAAATCGCTGAACCGATGGACGTAAGCAAACCCGCAGAACGTCGAAATTACTCTCTCCGATGCACCCTCTGTTCCGGTTTCTCCGTTCATCCGTGCGCGTGTTCTCACCCTATACGCCGATGCTCTCGGCGCCCCTCTTGCGCGCAAACACTTTCTCGCTCCCCTTACCCCCGGATTCTCTCTCTTCGGTTCGTCCCATCTCTCTGGGCAGCCTCGACCTTCTGTATCTCGTCTATCCAGCTGCGACAATCCCACACCTCTATGCGTTAATTCCTGTACACACAGAGACAGCGGATACCCCTACGGGAGAGAGAGCGTACCGCGGGCACAACGTTTACCTTGCATAATGCCGGCGATCTTTGTTTCTTCCTTTGCGCCGCGCCCCGTCACATTTATATATTTCCGTCGAAAGGCCACTTTTTTTTTTTCCACGAGATCGCGCATATATTCTCATTTATTAAGTATATGCCGGGAGAGCAGTGTAAACACGTACGATACGCAAATGTTTTCCCACCAGCCGGCCAACAATTGCTTGCGAAATTAATCGCTCGATCGGAAGCAATTAGAGAAAATAGCGAGAAAGAGAGAGAGAGAGTGAGAGAGATAAGTTGTTCCAATTGACAAGTGCGTCTTGCAAAATTAAGTTTTATTTTATTCTTCCGAAAATATGTCTCCGCGTCAACTGATATGACGATTGATACGTAACGTTCGTTACTGTGTTGTCAAAGAGAGTTTTGGCGATCGCTGAAACAATGACGATAATTCAATTGAGAATTTTTGTAACGATCGACACGTTCGAGACGACATCGTCCGGGGAACGGGGGAGGGGGAGGAAAGAGGGGAATGAGGCGGAGGGACGATCGACAAATTCTGCAAGGGAGCGACGGGACCGCGGAATCCTGGCGAACGAAGCTTAGCGAATCGTACTAATTGATACCGATGGAAGGGCGTTTCTCTCATTGTCAATCGGGAGAATCGGCTCCTACCGATGGAAGGCCGTCCGGGGTCGTCATCGTGATCCATTCGGCCGCGTCGCTGCACTAAAATAAACCTTGGAAACGAGTGGCGGCGACCGGCAGGTAACTCTCCGACATTGAGAGAGAGAAAGAGCTTGGAAAAGAGGAGAGAGGCGCGGGGAAGGCGGAGGAGGAGGTCGACGGCGATGAGTCCGAGTTTTTGAGAGGCTGACGAACCAATCACGGGACCATCTATAATGTACACAGCCCGTTAACGATTGAGACCAGAGACATTCCGTCCGCTTGGTCCTAGCCATTCTCCAACTATCCGCCATGGCTAGTCAATCGTCCCAGGAAACCCTTCCACACACCCCGTCCTTTTTCTCTTTCCCGCATTTCCGTCCCTTTCTCTATTCCGCAGCCGGCACGTGAAACGTTCGTCGGACCGTCGAGACCAAAACGGACGCTCGCGGAATCGTTAATTCCTTTCAATATTGCACGTCCTTTTCAGAAGCCAACGTCAAGTTACCACGCGGACATCCCTTCGCCGGGCGTAAGTGGCGTTTTTGGATGAACTCGCGATTCCGCGATTATTTTCTCCGAGACGGACGTTGGCTGCAGTGCCAACGGAAAGTGTGAAGTCGCGGGGACAGATTTTACGGGCTGCTGGGAAACTCTCGTTCGCCGGGAAAACGTTTTCAATTACGAAGCGTGGTTTGTCCCGTTACGCTTCAACATTTATGTGAGAATTTTTGACAATTTTTATCGAGAGGCTAAGCAAATATTTATTTACATGTAATGAAGAGCATTTAATGAACAAACAAATAAGATCGAAAAAAAAATAGATACATTTTTTGCAAGGTTTTAATACACAAATTCCATTTCGAGCAAACAACTTTCATGCGTGGCTTCCGATTATTTATCATCTTCGAATTGTCGCTCTCTTCGAACACTCGGCGACAGGGGTTCGGATTTTGCGGGGTAATTTGTATTCCACATTTCTCGCGGAACGCGCGCGACGGGAGTGTCGAATAACTCCGTGTCGCGTCTGCTCATCCCCACGCGCTTCCTTCCACACTTTTCCTCCCCCGCGTTCATAAGACTCTTATACGCACCCGGGCCCGGGAGTTGAGAGTAACACGTCTGATTATGCGAGCGCATGGCTGCCCGTAACGCGATTTAATATTAAAATATTATGACAAACGTCAACAGGAGGCGGGTGTAAAGAGACGCGCTTCTGATTGGCCCGCAACCGCGTGAATACGAAACGAGAGACAGGAACACCACCTCCTCAAACCTCTCTTGTTTTGCCCTTCGCTCGCGCCTCGTTCCCTTTTTGCTCCGGTGACTGAAATCCAGATGAAAATTCCGGGAGCGGATATAAGGGGACCAGGTGCTAATCCAGTTGAGAATGCGCGGTCTTCCGGTTTTTAATTCTATTATTCTTTTGTATTTCTAAGAGAGTTCGCGCGGTGTCAAGTTAAAAACTCTCTCTCTCTCTCTCTCTCTTTCTCTCAGCCGAAACCATCATGCGTGTTTCGATTTTATTTAAATGCGGTTCTTTTTAAAAAATAATTTCCGTAAATTTAAAACCCATCGACTCGCAGACCGAACAAAAAATGCATACTTGGGGGAGAAACCGATATGATCAATCGAACGTTCAGTAAAACAGAAAAACGGCAAAAGGGGATATCGCAAAATAGGCCGGTATTCGATGCAAAATACAAATAAAGAATCGACAGCGAATCTGATTTGGATTCATCGTGCAAGCGGATCATCGACACCGGAGTCGGTTTAAAACGTCCGGCTCTTTTTCGCCGGTTTTTTTTGTCTCTCCCCCTTCCCTCCTCCCTCCCCCCATGCAAAAGCATCTGTAACGCGAGCGAGCGCGCGCACACACGAAGCGCCGAACGAAGCGCGCACGTAGTTTAGTTCGCGCATCGTCGACATGCAGAAAAGCGCGCTGAATAAACACTCCTGACAGCGTGCTTGTATAACGAGTTTAAAATCTAACGATATCCCCGTCGGTTTAAAACACGCTCTCGTCGACGCTATATATCGAACAATCGCGCCGCCGCCTATACACAATACAAAAAATTTCGATACCCGAGTTTGTATTCATTCTCCGCCTATTGGCTTGATATCGACACTCTCTCTCTTCTCTCCATCTGACGAGCAAAAGTTTCGTAACCGATTGGCATTGATTGCGCATTGTTGAATACAATTACAATTGCGTCATCAAGTAGCTAAGCGTATTCGAAATTTAAACGGACGATTTCGTAATGAAACAATATTGCTCTCACAATCGCGCAGAAAGAAAGAGAGAGAATAATAAATGTCGACGTATATACTTAAATGTTCGGCTAAAATTACGTATTGATGACTCGCGAAGACGAGAGTTGCCGAACGAACTTCGCGGCAGATCTTTGCTACCCCCCCCCCCCCCCCCCGCAACCGAAAGTATATCACGAGGGGTGTACATAAGGAACTCATATACACAGCCGTGGGGGAGTTTCGATGTGGATGGTTACTCCCCGTCGCGAGACGAAGGGGAGGGAAAGCGAAGGAATAAATCCAAACAGTAAACAGAGCAGAGCTCTCTCTCTTGCGGGGAAACGTTGGTGAAAATTCTAATATATAAAAGATATGAGAGAGTTCCCCTCGCTCCGCGCGCGCGCGAGGGGGTTGGAAGCCTCGAAGAAGCCTTCGGGATTCAAATAAGTGGCGTTACGCTTGCTGGTACCGCGGGAACGGCGGGGAGGAGGACAGGGGTCGAAGGAATCTGAACAGCCAACAACAAGCGCAGCCTCCGACCTTTATTTAACCTTTTCTTAAAAGAGTCTTAGGAGTCCCTCTTATCTGCAGTCGATGGCCCTTCAGCGTCGCGGCTCTTATACTTTCATTCTTTCGTACTCTTATATCTTTTTCCTTTGCCCCCTTTTTCCTCTCCTCCCTCCTATCTCCGTGTACACACGTCGAGCTTTATCGTTTTTTTTCCCGTGCCATCCTCCTTCTCTTCCTCCCTCTGGAAAAACCCTTAAGTATCTGCACAACCGGCAACGCCACCCCTTTCGCGTTGTCGCGGTTTTAAGATTCTTCGTTTCTTCGTTTAAGAGGGATGCGGAGAGAGAGTTCGCATTAATTAACGAATTAAAGGACCGACCGCGAGGAAACGAAGTGGATTAAACAGCGCGCCACCGATCGCCGTGCATTTTCATTAATTCCGTGGGCAAACGAACGTCGCAGTTCGCAATCCGAACTGTGATTTTTTTCTTTGTTTTAGTCGTAGTGACAGAAATGTTGTTTAAAAATATCAGCGCGGTTGTTTTGCGAGTGTTTACTTGACGTACGTATGGAAATAAACTGTCAATGTTATCGCTTTGTTTTTTTTAATCGGAATGACTGACGTTATTCTTACGCAAAAAAAAAAAAAAAAAAAAAAAACAACAGATAAAGACAAGCTTCTAAATTTTAACATACAATAGATGTTAATCTGTGCGTAAAAAGTGCGTGATAGAACATACACTCGCAGCAGCGCGTTAAAAATAAAACAATTCAATGTCGATTAAAAAGTAGAACAACTTACATACTTGGTCTTATATATTTTTACGATCGTATTTTTCACGTAATGTGTAGTATTTACGACGAAAGAGAAAAAAATATAGTTTTTGAAGCTGAAAATAAAAATGCCGGAGTTGCGTGGAAAGGAAGAAAGAGAACGAGAAGCCTACACTCTCTCTGGACTCTCCTTGCGTTTTGTCACACGCGCAAAATTTTGACGCGCTCTTTCTTCTGTTTTCTCTCGTCGCCTTCTGACCCTACCGGTGCGTCCTCCTTTTTCTCTTTTCTCTGTCTCGCGCCGAAGAGACTTCGGGCCGAAACGCCACGCGCTGGCACTCCTGACTAAACACTGATAACGCGGGCCGCGGAATTTCTTTGCATGTTATAAACATACGTAATCGTACACAAATAAGATTAGCATAGGCACTCGGCATGCTGGATCTGCAAGAGACACACGGGTCTTCTCTCTCCTCGTCCGTGTGACAATCGTTTCGTTCGCGCCGAAAGGAGTCGGGTCGTATTTTTAAAATTTATCTTCGCCAACGTCTTCGACGGAGCGTCTCATCCAAGCTGAAAGACCAAGACGTCCGTGTTAAGTCGTCGCTACGACACGGTATCGGTTAAATCGACATCGCGCTTGAATATAATATTGTGCCCGGAAAGACTAATTTATCATAACGTCTGTGAAAATTTGACTTTATTGGATATTTTGAAATCCGCTGTCTGGACGCGCGAGACAAAAGGTTTGTTGCGCGGAGACAAACGAGAAAAATTTATTAATTCCGCGGAGAATAGAGACACACACACACACAGACACCACGTCTCGGAAAACACGTACATACGTCTTCGACAAGCTGTTTTGCCGTTCTGTTATTACTCGATGAATCTTTGGATTGATAAATATTTATGCAAGCAATGCGTTTCAAGACACGTGTGTTTGTGGTAATTACTTTGTTGCGTGACGATTGTTTGTTATGCAATTCGGTTTCGGTCGGAGGCACGAAGTGCAAGGCCAACCGGGCGATCGAATTGGAAATATTTTCAATTGAACGTGTCTTGCGCGTTGTATTGTTTGTTATTGTACGTGATGCAACATGTGTGTTTGAGATTTGTGTATGTATATTTACAGAAATGTATAGTTAAGTAATAATATTCGATATATAAAAAAAAAAAAAAAAAAAAAAAAAAAAAAAAAAAAAAAATTTTTTATACACATGTATATACGTTATGAAATACAGTGTGTGATTAATAAGGTAAAAACTAAAATATTCTTTCTGACGCGTCGTCGCGGAGAAGAAATAATTTATTTAACGAATTAATGAATTGATAAAACTTCAATGCGCGCACAAGAGTTAAGACCTACAGTTTAAAATTTACCTTGTAAATATCTTACGATAATACCATCTTGTTGCAAATTCAATTTTCATTGTGCATTGGAATTTAAGTTCTTCGTCTTCGAAACTCCGTCGGGGAAACGGCGCGATATAAGGCTACGAAAATACACGCAAGTTTGAAATTATTTTAACAAAAGTTTTAGCATCTTCGTGAAAACTAATATCTCGAGAAACTAACATTCTCGAGCATTATTGTATTTTTTTTTTTTTTTTTTTTTTCTAATTATTATCGCGAAGCTTCACGCAAGGACTTGAAAATTATTTCCACGGTGATATACGCGCGCGCGTCTTAACGTAATAAAGGATAGTAAATTTCTCTGAGAAGTCGTCGTCTAATACCGTTCCTTATACCTTCATTATACTGTACAATAACACAATAATAATGAAGAACTTATCGTGACATCTGGAACGCGCCCGAAAGTTTCGTCGACCCTCGACGACTGGTACCCTCGCAGCAAGAAAACTGTGCGCGCGAAGAGAGAGAGAGAGAGGGAGTTCCGCCTTTACACTCGACAATTCTCCGCTTGATGATAGAACTTAATAAAACAAATCCCGCTGTGTAAACAGCCGAGGAGACTCGAGCCGACGTCATTCAGACAACAGCGAGTTTTCCTTCGAGCCAGCCAATGATGACGGAGCGCGCTGGTCCGCGCTCTCGAATACCATTAGATAAGATCAATATTGTTCAAAATACATTGAAAGTTTAATGCACGCACATTATATGGTATTTATATCATGAATATTCCGCCCGGAGCTGTCTTGCATCCCTTCCCCTCGCAGAGCCATCGCATTCTCTTCAATCCCTCGCTCATTATCTCGCGATTTGTATGTGAATAATTATTTTATATGTAAATAGCTATACTTTTACACATAATAATAAATAGTTTTTCGCGATTTTTCTTCACGAGAGGCACAGCCGTTGATCGAGCTCTTGATTCCCGTTTTCGTATTGCAGGCTACTTCGCTGTTTGCAGCCCTGAAGCAGCAACAGCAGCAGCAACAATCGCGCGACAGCGTTTTTTCGTCGCGGGACCGCGACAGGGACCGTCTGTCTACGAGCCGGAATCGTGTAGACTCCGGCAGAGCTAACATAGCGGAAACCGGCAGTGGTAGCGTCGTTGCTGATCAACAGCAGCAACAGCAGGATCTCAGCATCGAGTACCAAAGCAATGGGAAGCTCAGTCCCGCCGGACACGCAGTGACAGCAGCACCCATGACACAGCAAAAGCAGCCGATCATCACGCAGCAGTCGCAACAGCCTAGCTCGGGGGCACCAGGACCCCAACCTAGTCCGCATCAGAGCCCGCAGGCCCCACAAAGGGGTTCGCCGCCGAATCCGTCACAGGGTCCGCCACCCGGTGGCCCGCCAGGGGCTCCGCCCTCGCAAACCCCTTCGCAGATGATGCTCAGCTCGGCGAGCGGTCTCCATCAGATGCAACAGCTACTGCAGCAACACATACTCAGTCCCACGCAGCTGCAGTCTTTTATGCAGCAGCACACGTTGTATCTGCAACAACAACAACAGCAGCAACAGCAGCAGCAGCAGCAGCAGCAGCAGCAGCATCATCAGGTGGAATCTCTCTCATTATAAATTCTATTTATATTCTCGTTAATTTGCTTATAATTCTTAATTTTTCAGTTTTTATATTTTGCACATATGTACTTCTTTGTTAGTTTGTTCGTTTAACTGTTTCTGTTCAGGATTCATCTTCCGATCATGCGTCTAATCAGGAACGATTCGGCTATTTCTCTTCTTTGAAGAATGTGAGTACATTTTTTGTTTTTGATTTTTTTTTTTTTTTTTTAAATCGCAACAAGCACATCAATGATATTTGAAACAAAATGCGTTTTACGTTGCGTCTATTGTGGTTCGCTTCTTTATTGAATAAACGAAACGGAAACATAAGACACTTTCGTCAGAAAGCTAATCTTAAAAGAGGTTTTGAATTTCGGTGTGCGCGCAATTCGCGGCCGACGGACTACCGGGAACTTCGATGCCGCAGCGAGAGGGTTGATACTCGGGTCTGTGTAAACAGGTAGTCCCTTCTATATCGTTACGATAACAATACACGTCGCATCGAACCACTTTTGCTATATCCAGCCGCGGTGTTATCCCGGCGCCTACGATCCAATAAGCACTCTGATATTCTTTTTCAAAAATACCACAACGCACACCACGGCGCGACACAACAAATATTTTTCTTGTCACCGTGTAGTTTATTGTCGCAGAAACTATTCTTCGTGTAAGAAAGAGAAGACGTGCGCGTCAGACTTTCGCGCGCGAAAAAACCGAAGAGATTAATTCCCGGAATATAGAATTTATTCGCTTGTCACATTGCGTAAGACTGGAAAATGCTCATTAGCGAAAACTTGTTTGCGGCCATTAATCGCGCAGTTTCTCGTTTATTGTAATAACACGATAAAGGGTATATACGTACTTCGGGGGTTTGTTTTAAAATATCCTCGAGGCGCACCGAGAGACCGAGAAATGAAATAGACGGGGGAGGGAAGGGGGTTAGAGAGTCGAGAGGGTGAGGTAAGCAATTAAGCATCGCCATCAGCCGTTGTGTCTCGGTGTTTGTCTTCGAGGTACCCATCAACTGCCCTCTATCTTCTTGCCCCCTTGCTGCTACGAATTATCTGCGCCTGTGATTTATTCATCATTCCAAGACGCAAGTACCGTTTCTTCGCTCTTTTTTTTTTCTCTTCCTCTCTTTTTTATTCCGCGGCCAACTAATTTCGCAGGAGCGAGAAATGTTCACTTCTCTGGACGGTTTAATAATAAACTGTCGTTTTGATACCGTTTGATTCATAATTAATTGTTTCGCCCTTTCACTCGAGGCATCCTGTGGACAGTTTCGCGTAAGGCTTTCTTCTCAATGTAATCAACACGATGTTTATAAAATAAAAGATTTTTTTAATATTGTTTGTCGTGACAAAGAAACGAATCGTTTCACACTTTAACTGACGACGAAATGTGTTTGCAAAGGGTCACGCCGTTTTGTTTCAGCATCAACATCAGCTCGCAGAACTCAACAAGAAACAGCTCGAGCAGGCGATGCAGCAGTTGCAGGAACAGTTACAGCTGAACTTATTTCAGCAGACGCATTTATTGCAAACGGCGGACAAGAAGAAGGCATCGGCGCCTCTCCAACAACTGGCGATTCAGCAGCAACAACTGATACAGCAATTGCAAATCACGCAGAGGCAGTATCTGTTACAGCAAGGGTTGAGTCTTCAAGGTCACAATCCTACTTCGGGTATTTATTAATATGCGAAATCATATCGAGAGAGATGAGCCAGATAGGAAAATATTCCATTCTGCAACGCGTTCTCAATCGTCTCGCTCTTTCTGTCTCCCGCTTTCATTCTCTAAAAATTTTTTAATCAGGTTTGCAACCGAGTGACAATCTGTCGTCATGGAAATCCGAACCGACGGACACTCCGGAATCCCATCAGAATTCCAACGTGTCGAAATCCAACTCCGGATTGAACGGTAAACAAAAAACCAATAGTTGCACCGCTCCTCGGTCTTTATCTCGAGCTCGCTCGTTTTTTTGTCTCATTCTCATTTCTCCTTGCTTATGTTTGTGTTTTTTACTTTTGCAAATGCGACGTTCGTTTACCGGACTATCGCAGGCATTCTGAATTCGATAGCTTCAAACCGACGATCCGAGGTGAACGGTACAACGCCGTTGGACGAGAAGCCGCTGGAAGTTTCCTGCAACGACAAGGTTCATCCCCTCTATGGCCATGGGGTTTGCAAGTGGCCAGGCTGTGAAGTAATTTGTGAAGACTATCAAGCATTCCTTAAGTGAGTTTTCTTTTTGATGTTTGTTTATCTTCTTGTTGAGATCAATATTTTTTTATTGTCATAACGTTATCAAAAAAATTTATCAATTTCTTGTACGTGTTAAATCTACAATTTATTAGAATTATTAACGAATTCATATAAGCCATATTACGTATGACAGTATCTATAAGTAGTATATATAAATCAACTCGGATTTTATCGGATTTTGAAACTACAAATAGACAAACAATATTCTAAAGACCATTTGGAGAATAACGTTTTAGTCCTTATAAACGCCGTCTAGATATCTCAAAGCGTTGTTCTTTCGAAAGCTTTATTTGAATTTCCAAGCAAGTCGGTAAACTCGCGGAAGAAGCTCGAATGCTTCGAATACGGAAAAAGTCGAAGAAACGGAAGAAATAAAGTCGACAATTAAATTGGGAGGAATGAGACAAAGGAAGTGTTGAAAAATCGCTCGTGTCAGCGTATCTCATTCGACATCGGGCGTTTTCGAATCCGGAACTGCAACCGCAAACTGAAGCTCCGTCGGGGATTTCTTCGTAATCACGTAGCTCGTCGGTGCAAACTCTCAAACAAGCCGTTACTTTAAAAAAAAAAAAAAAAAAAAAAAAGACCGCATCGTTACGCCCCTCGGTCTAATCCCTTTCTGGCCCCCTCTCCCTCTCCTCGGTTCCCCTTGAGTCCGTTCAAACTCCCTCGACCTTCCCGCATCTTCGTTCTTAAGCGACCAACTCGCTCCTAGTCATCCTTTCTCCACCCTCGCCGATACAGCCGTCCGTTCCGACGAAGAAGGATTACGGAAATTCTTAAATACGAAATCTTGTTGGCGGTGTTGGCACCCCCGTCCCTCGTTCCCTATCTACGACGCGGCGAAGCTTAATTTTCCGTCCCGCCGTCTCCTGGGGAAGGAGTGAATCTTTGTGATTGGAGAATGGAAGTGTTACACGTTCCGGATCTTTTGCTCTTTGACGCGCAGATATTTTTTTTTTTTTTTTGCACATCAAAGAAAATTGTAAGTTCGTTGTTAGAGTTCTCGGGACTGTCATCGATATATAAATCACACGGGAATGTCGCGCAACTCTCAGTTAAATGTTTTCAAAAAAGATGAAACATATGATGAGACCAAAAGATGACATTTTTCGACTTAACAGTTGGACACAAATGAAAAATAGACAATTCCGAAGTATCGAATTGCTTGAAATAAAAGTTGCACGAAATGTAAATGCAATGAGATATATTCATTTTAATTTAATTTGATATATGATTCTCTCACAGTTGTGTGTGTGTGTATTTTTTTTTATTGAATCTAATTTAACGAAAAACGGTCGCACACGGTTGTGCGCGATTAATGTTGAAATTTTGAATGTATTTTAATCTTTCGCAGTTTTTTTTTTTTTTTTTTTTTTTTTTAAAACCACAGTGACGCATGGTGACGAACGGTAAGCTGGAGTTGATCTTGAAATATTGCAGACACTTAAATACAGAGCACACGTTGGACGACCGATCAACAGCGCAAGCTAGGGTTCAGATGCAAGTGGTGTCGCAGCTAGAAATTCAGTTGCAAAAGGAACGAGATCGATTAGGTGCCATGATGCATCATCTACATATGGCGAAACAAATGGCTTCCCCGGAACCACCAAAGTCATCCGAGTCCTCGGTGAGTTCTAGATCTCATTCATAATTTTCTGCGTGTATTCTTTAATATTACGTTGAATTAAAAAACGTAGCCTGTAATATTTTGAACTTCGTGAAAATCAACGGGAGAAAAGTTATATTTACTTTGAGAAAAGTTTTGCTACAAGTCAATTGTAGCGCACTTAAAGCGAATAAAATTGACACCGCGAGAACCGAATCCGGAAAAACGATCCGACGACCGCGATGCATAAACTTTCCCCCTCCCGCTTGGAGGATCGTAAAGCCGGGATTTTCACGACGGACCGGCTCGCTGGAAGATTTTACGAGCTTCTCGCTAACAACAACGCGAGTTTCAGTTTTAACGCGCCGCCGAGTCGAGCGCTAATTTATACATAAAGTTTGCATTAATAATTCATCGAGACCGCGCGGTGATTTTATATCGCCTTAATTAAAACCCCTAACAAGTTGGGCAGTCGGAGAATACCAATATCGCATTAGCCCTCCGCCAGCGAGCGACAACGCTCTCTCGACGGCCCGACAGCTTAATTATTTTAACGCGGCGCTTCGTGTGCGAATGATCTCCTCTACACGAAGATCGGATTGCTTATATAATTCATACACACAGCTATGCGTGTAGCTTGTGCGTTATTGCGATATTTAATGATATATTCATTCATTTTGCGCATATTAAATCCACAGCTTTTTCAAACACATATAGATCATCTATCAACTTCGCGAAAAAGAAAGAGATCATATAAAAATAGTTTATTTTTTTTATTTTTTTTTTACAGTATCGAGAGTATGATTTTTCAGTGTAATAACGATTCAAATTACTCTCATCGTATTTTCCCTTTTGGAGAAAAAAACCTGAACCTTCGCGTTTTAATCTTGCGATTAACTTCGCGCTCTTTCTCTTACAAGCTTCGCTCTTGTTTTTCCACGACGCCATAAACTCTTTTTTTTTTTCAGACGGGCTCGAGTTTACCAAAGCTAAATTTTTCCACGGCGCTGATGAGTCAGCCGCCACCTAACTTCGGGGTCTCTCAGGTGTCGCCGGTATCAATGTCCGCGCTGGTGTCCGCCGTGAGGTCGCCCGCGGGTGGTCAGCTACCCCCATCAGCTGGTGGTGCTCCGATGCCACCGCTTCCGACCATACCCAACATGTCCGGTTTGCCACCGATGCCTAACATGCCTGGCAGCATGCCGAGCATGGCCGGCCCGATCAGACGACGCATCAGCGACAAATCGGCTCTTTCTCTGGCAGGAGGTAAGGTCTTCTCTTCATCTTTTAAAAATCCCCGATATAACAACTCTCGTCTGAGAATCAGAGATAAAACGTGCGTCTTCGAGCGATTAGAAATTAGAACAAAATGAGGGTCGGAAAATCGTATATTTTTTAATTGTCAAGATCAACTTTATTGTTAAAAATCTTGCCTTAGCGCTCTTCCGTTTTGCCTGTTTCCGAAGAAAATGGTTGATCGAACAAAATTGTTCTGTTTGATGACAGTAGTGGTGCACGACTTGCGAAATACGTAGTTTTCATGAAAACTTAACTTGTTTATTTACCGTTTAAATAAGAATTTCAAGTACAAGATGTTTTTCGATACACGTAACCATTTTCCGAACTGTAGCTTTGATACTTTAGATGCGTGCGATGAGAGCTTGGAAGTGGATTAAATAACGTCTCAAAGAAAGGTGAAACGAAAGAAATGACAATTCAGAAATTGAATACTATTCGTAGGACTGTATGACGAGGGCACTGTAAGGCGCAGAGTAGCCGTCGATAGATCTGGAATAGATATTAACGAAGGTAACGATAACACCAGAATCATACTCGGAGTGACGCGCGCGCGCGCGAACCTCGAAACGCCATTGTACAAAAAATTTTATTTTTTCCGTATTACTAAACGTTATATATCGAGAGAAAGAGAGAAGTGTTTTCTCTCAAATCTCTTTTTGCGAGAATATATACTTAGAAAAACAGAATTGCGAGCAAATTGTATTATTATTTCGAGAGAAGAATTATTGACACAAAATTGGAAACATCTTTGGGTCGAAAACAAACATACCGATGTATTTAAAACATTTCTCAATGCTGTTGGAGCGCAATACAAACGTGCATGAGAGTTCAATAATTTTATTTTTATAATAGAGTTACTTGTTTCTTTTTTTTTTTGTTTTGGCATTTCGAGGTTCGTCACAGAATCACGTTCGCTCCGATAAAACAAAAAAACAAAAAAAAAAGTACCGATCCTGTAGCAAGTGCTCTTTACGGTCCTCTCTTGGTCTCGTGCCTTTTCCTGTCATAAATTGTTACCACACGCACAGATTTACTTATGGTAGCGACTGTTACGTGAAGCGACAGTGCTCGACACCTTGTTGGCGGCGTAGGACGGGGGGCATATAATAGGGTATATAGAGAGGGATAGCAAATGGAAATTTATGCGATGAGAGAAAAAAGAGAAAAAAAAGAAAAGCGATGAGATGAAAAATAAAAAAATTTCTCACATCCGCCAGCTCGAACCTCTCTCTTATTGATGCTTTTGTTGTTTCCTTATTTCTTGTGCTGCCCGCCCTCCCCACCGTGTAGGGCTGCCCTACATGCTGGAGCGTGCTGGCCTTGACGTCCAACAAGGTACTGTCAACCTACTTTCCACGTTCCCTTTTGTGGCTTGAACATTTTCTTCTGCCAAAGGATTCACCTTGCATGAACACTCCGTTCCCTTATCTTATTCTTCATCTTCGTCTTTCCACGTAGCACAGCATTTTTCTAAGTTTTTTTTTTTAATCGATACTACGTTTTCTTGAGACAAGAGAAAAATTAAAATAATGCAAACCTTCCACACAACAATGGGAATAAATCGGTTTTGACACAGTCTTTCTTTGATTGCTTTTCTTCACGCGCGAAAGAGGCGATCCATGTATATTCTTTGAACTATTTTTGCAAATTTTAATAGAGGGTTTTATTATGTGTGTGTATGTGTGAAAGTAGAAATTAATATCGTAACATATTCAATAATCAATACTTATAAAAAGGAAGCAGAGAGAAGTTCGAAAAAGAGAATATATATATTTGGATTGCCTCTTTCCGATCATGTAAACTTTTTATTTTCTTGCAAAAGCATGCGTTTATAAATATTTTCAAAGTTTTTACAAAGCGTCATCGTGATTTTATAATACACACCTTATTTCCGGTTAATGTAAAGTACACGTTTTACGTGTTTTTTTTCCTCAAATTTTATATTATTTTAAATTGCAGAAATACTCGCTAAAAAATAATTCGAAAAACCCCAGAAAAATACAAAATATAAAAATAACATGTACTTATTTTTACTTTGTGCATTATATTTTTCGACACAAAATATGTATGTAATAATATTTTGGTTATAGTGTTTTTTTTTATAAAAAGTATTGAAAAAAATAAATTAATTAGTTTAATTTACTTTGCAAATTTAAGAGCGAGATTTTCTTTGTGAGTTTTTGTACGATCGACATTATTATGTTTGCTTGTTTGTTGTGACTTTTACTGTACGGATTCCTTTCTGCATAAAGAAATGATCGCAATATAATTATGTGTTAACAAGAAAAGAGTAGCTCTTCTCGCGACTCGAGAGAGCAGCATATGAGATAAATGAAATTTGTGTTGCATCCGGTTTCAGAAATTCAGCGAAATAGGGAATTCTACAAGAATGCAGACGTCAGACCTCCGTTCACGTATGCATCCTTAATTCGGCAGGTGAGTGGCTAATGCAATTATCGAAGAATCATTCGGATATTGCATTTTCTCATCGTGTTATATATAATGTAACACTCTGTGATTTATCATTCCTCTCTAACAACACACACCGATTGTTCGAATACACCGCAACATTATTTTAGTAACGTTCTGAATATATTGAAAAAAATATTAATTTCCAGTTTAATGCAATAAATTACAACGTTGTTTAATATTGCATTAAATATTATTCGTGTTCTGTTAAATATTATAGTTTACTTACGGTATTTGTGTGATGAAGATTATTATATTTTTGTAATTAATTAAACACGATCAAATTTATTTTATTGATTATTACATCAATTTATCATATTTTGTTGAAAAATATATATATATTATTCTGCAATCGTTTCGAATTCTATTGCGTAATATCGCATTTGATAAAAAAAAACAAAACAAAACAGATCGTGCCAAAAAATCATATACACGCATTTTATGTGCACACATTAAGGAATCCCAATCCGTGTGATTCCGCACTTCAATGGCGTGGCTGAGAAATTTCGCTCATAAGGGCAGAACAAAGTGCTATAAATTCTGATGTTGCTCTTTTCATAGTCCATCATCGAATCTCCCGAGAAGCAGCTGACGCTCAATGAAATTTACAACTGGTTCCAAAACACATTCTGCTACTTCCGGCGCAACGCAGCAACGTGGAAGGTATATCTTATAATTTCTGTAGTATAACGATTATCTTTACAGCAAAACGATAAAAAAAAAAAGAAAAAAAATTACAACGACAAATAGTATTTTTTAATTCGGCAATTGAGATATATTCAAAATTTATACCGTTTAACGCGATTTTCGTTTGAGAGCTTCGCGCGTTGAGTTCACAGTTTTATTCGAAAAATATTTTTGACAATTTTTATATCTTTATTTTTGCAAGAAACTGAAGACATATTTTACACGCAAGCATTTTGTGACGCGAGAATTACAACAAAATGCAAGTAACTCCTTCTTTAACAATCGAACAAACTTGACACGATCTGTGCAACGGGAAAAAGTAAGAAGGACAAAATGAAACTTGCATTTACGAGCGGATTAAGCTGAATGCGCTTCTAACTAGAAAAAAAAAAAAAACAATGAAAGAGTCTCGGATATAATTGTATGTATTGATTTCAATTATAGCAGAGGCTAAATGGCGTACTGAGCAAAACAGCTGTTTTTGCTTTTGATAATGAATAGTTGTGTTGCTTTTTCGATTAGGAGGGGGGAGAGAGAACTAATAACATGTGGAATATGACACATTACGAGTCACATTATGAGCCATCTGTCATTATATTCTTTTCTGTATTTGCTCGTTTTCACGGATTACAGCGTTATTCAGAAGCGTCAGTCAGAACAACACTGTAACCCACGCGAATCGGGAGTGAATATCAATTTAAATAATCTAACAAAAGTACAAAGTGTTGCCCTCACTCTGTGATGAGATTTCGCGTTTTAAAATAGTAGAAATATGTGTGTTTGCGGAGAGTCCGTGTGTGAAATCGCTGTTTATTCTTACGCGGAAAACGATACTTCATCGTATTTCGAACAATCGAACGCGAACGCGTCATCATTTGCTCAGTCCGCCAACGAAGAGAGTCAACAAGAGAAAAATCGTCGACCGAAGCGCAGTCCGTGTCGTGGTTTCTTGGCAAAAAAAAAAAAAACCGAAATTATCATATTCCACATCACTCGTTGGGCATCCGTAAACAACGTGACGACGAATATAACGTGCTGATGGTTCATGATCGATTTGTAAGCCGACGTGACAATCCGCTTGTTGGCAAGAGTGTTTGCGCGCGCGTGCGTTTTTTTGCGAGTGTATGCGAGTGTGCGTGGAAGTAATTGACGTTTGCCATGACGCTTCGCCTCGCATGGTTATGTGTACATGAAAATATAAGAACGCAAACAGGTTTGCTCGAAGGTGGGGAAGAGTGAGCAGAGCAGCAAGAAGAGGTCCAAGCGGAGAGAACCAGGCGGAATGACGAACGAGAGACGGCGAGATCCACGTCAGCGAGCGGACCGCATCGATTTGCGGTTCCCCGTCGAATTTTATTCGGCCCTGCGGCATGAATATAATTGTTGTCGTTGCCCCTAGATTTTTTTTAGATGACTAGCTGTGCATTAACGATAAAAAGGAATGCCACATAAATCGTGTCTCTCTTTTCGATTAATCATTTTGGTTCGTTATGTCTTCTTGCGACCTTCGATGTCGCGATCTCATTTGCCGGTTTCCTTCTGTGCTAACAGCGATCATCGTCATCGTCAACATCATCATTGTTGTCGTCATCACTACCGTCGATCGTCATCGTCATTTATTAAAAATCGCGTTATCGTTATCATTGATCATCCTCTCGGTTGGTTAGACCTTCTCTGTATTTATTTATTGTATTTTATGTCACACGCGCGATGAATATGCGGATTTCTTTGTCGGCTGCCACCTGAAAACGTTTGCTCGTCGTTTCTTTCGTAAATAATGAGATTCGAGAAATTTGCATTTACATATCTGATAGATAAACGCACGTAGTGATTTCAGCGCTGCTTACTTATGATTTCCACTTTGGTTTTGTATGTAGTTTTTGTGTTTATTTGCTTAGCGCTTCTCGAAAACCACGTTTTCACGAGGATAAACCAGCTTTTCCCAATAGAATATTATCGAGAATGTTTATCAAGCTGCGTAATTATGTTACTTTTGGGATGTGCAGTATTAGACTGTCCCGAAGAAAAGTACAGACAATTCAGCAGCATTTGAGTTTGCGATGCAAAATTTTAAGTTTAAGGTGGCAGCTTTGCTTACACATTCTTCAAAGGTGCCGAGTGGCCATTGCATCCGTCTTTGAAAAATGTTCGAGAACAAGACAGCGAATCAAATGTTGTCTTGCAGAGATAAAAATAACGTAAATAAACAAAACTTCCTTAAGAATAAAAACTTATTTGATTTTTGCGCGTCATTACAGTTAGTTAATTAAATTTATTTCTTTTAATTCATACACACAATGTGTCGTTTTCCACATAAACATTCAATATAATTATTTTTTAAATTTATACTTGCAAAATATATATTTATTTATCTATTTATTTGATTAGAAATATGTATTATAAAACGCGCGTCTTCTCGAACATCCTCAAAGATGGCTGACATGAGCTCTCAAGAGCAGTGTTGAACAGATCATCCTAAACTTAATCTGGGTCAAGACTATTACCTACACAAAGATTTCAATCGGAGCTTAAAACGAGGCGATACACGATCTAGGTTATAGATCGAGGCCATAATCATAAGATTGGAAACTGTTCTTTTGTACAAATCTGAAATGACTCATGACGCAAACGTGTAAAATATTCAGAAATCACGTAATTTCACGTAGAACATATTATTTTCTTTTTACAAAAATAATATATAAAGTTATCAATGTTGACGTTATATTGTCATGTATTTTTTTTGCATTTTCACAACATCTTGGACAAACTAATTTTATCGGAGCAATGTCGAAAATGCTTTAGAATTATTTACTATTGACAAACACACATTGTTTCGGATTATATCTTCTCAGTGTCACGAAAATTTATGTGTCGTACAAAGTATTTCGTGCTCGAACACTCAAGTAGATCGTTTGCAACGCTGCTCGTTGGCATCTTGACAGATCATCATGCGGCACACGCACAATACATCGCACGTCTCACTTTAGCGACTCGCGTCTCGGTCATTCACGATCATCATCCATCCTTGCCTCATCAGCGTGACTGGTCATCATCACCCGATGTCGAGGACTCTTCATCCGCCTGCGTAACACAGAACCCTACACACACACACACACCACACACACACATACATACGCGCCATGACCGACCGTGATCCTTTTTTTCCCCCCGCCGACTACCGGGGCCGTGATTGAGTTGGCTTCGTTCGTTTTTTGCGTTGCTTATTTAGTCTGTGTATTATTTTGTATAGAACGCAGTGCGACACAACCTGTCTCTCCACAAATGTTTCATGCGAGTCGAAAACGTGAAAGGGGCCGTATGGACGGTGGACGAAGTGGAGTTTTACAAGAGACGCCCGCAGCGCGCTTGCAGCACGACCGGGTACGTTGCCCCTCCCCAAGCCCCATCGATTTCAGAAAAAAAATAACTACAACCGCGCTTTTTACTCTCTTTATATTCTCTTCTCCTCTCTCTTTTTCTCTCTCTCACTCTCTCACTCTCTGTCACACCATATATTTCTTACCAACCCCCGGAAAACCTAGCGGAAACCGAACTTCCCCCTTCCCCGCACCTTCTTTTCCTTCCGATATATTGGGAAACAGTTTTTCTCCGGATCACCAACTTCCCTAAAATTTCACCGTTTTTTCACCCCCTCACAAGTCCTCTTTTTATATATATATATTTCACTCTTTGTCTTTTTACATATTTATATATATATATATACTCACTTATATTTCGCTTCTACTATTATTGTCATATTCATCGCTGATTACCTTTCCCTCAAACCCTTTATACTACCCAATTTTCTCTACAGTTTTTATATCATATTTATATGACTTTTTACAACTTTTTACATTTTTATATATATCTCGATCTTTATATACACATATTTATATATATATCTTAAGAATATTTTTAACATTCTTATACATAGCTCTTTATATATATATATTTCGTGTATTTTTAATATATATATATCTGTTTTATATATATATATATATATATATATATATTATATATATATTTCTATGCGACCTGAAAGGCGGGACGCACGTATCTCTAAGTGCGTTTGTGGCCTTCGTATGTATGTATACGCACATACACGCACGCTCACCTGTGCATTTTCTCTCTCTCTTATACTCTACTTTAATTATATGATAATCGCCTTTTTCACGATGTGTTTCTACGTCGTGTTCCCTGTTTGACATCTTTCTTTTTCATAGTATATATATATATAATATACTTGTATACCTTGTTTGTTACTTGATACGTGCGCATTCATACGTATAGATCTGTGTGTGTGTGTGTATGTATAAACTTTTTTTTTACATACACCTCAAAACGCCATAACAATCTTTTTACTGTACGTCGCTTGTGTCATCTGTCTGTTTGCTGCTAATATTACGCGGTTTCTCGAGATGCATCCGGTGAGTGAAAAAAACGTTTACTTATTATTCAAAAGAAAGAAATCGAATTTTTGGAGTTTAAGTGTATTTTATCGTATTTTTAAAGCAGTTGAAGTAACGTAACATTGCACGTTACGTTTTAATTAAACTTCCAAATTACAATTTCATGTCGATCAATGCTTGAGAAACCGGCGATCACATTTGTGTTTGAACCCGCGTGTGTGTGTGAACATCTTACTTGCCCGTCGTCGTGTGATGGTGTAGTCGGCCGTCTGATGGGTGCGTGGATGTGCGTGAAAGAGAGTGCGTCATCATCGATGAAAGAGTCGCAACAGATGAACGAATACAAAAAAAAAAAAAAAAGAGATATAGAAAGAGAGTTTGGTGCTCAAAGTCTCAGAAATGGGAATTCTGTAGTACGTCGTGTGTGCTTTTCATAACGAGCATGTGAGCTTTGCAGCGACTAACCCGATCGAGAACGGCGGGGGCCAATGTATCTTGGCCCGAGTCTAGTCTCGAAAAACCCGGATGTTCGGAAGCGGGGATTGCCCGGAAAACAGAGTGAGAACCGCAGTGTTGCACTTTGTCAGGTAGTGAAAGGAAGCCGCCTTTTATATATTACTACATTTGTTATACTACTACGTGTCTGTTTTTTTTTTATATTTTTTTTTCTTTAATTTGTCCATCCCTTCTTTTTGCGAATCTGTGCTGCTGTTTGTTCTCTCTGAAAGTCTACATTTTCGTGATCGCGCGCCGGGGGAGGGGAGAAGGATTACTCGTGATGATCCCCCGGCCACGCGCGATAGAGAGCGATGGAAGCCGTCGGCGAGAAAAAAAGAAACGCGCCAGCATATTAATTGTCTTGGGTGGCACGTCTTCTGGTGGTCCTGAGAAAAACGCGCGATGGCAAGCGAGTTGTATAGGGGAAAAAAAAAAAAAAAAAAAAAAAAAAATCTAGAGAAAGAACGAAAGAAAAAGCAAAAGTTGCACAAAAATCGACTCTGCAAAAACAAAACAAAAAAAAATCAAACAAAAACCAGAAACCTTGTCTTTTTTACTCTCTTTTTCTCTATTTCTTGGTGGTCTTGTCTGTGTATACAGAACGCGATCCGCACCAATCTATCATTGCACAAGTGTTTTGTGCGCTATGAGGACGACTTCGGGTCATTCTGGATGGTGGACGACGCCGAGTTCGTAAAGCGGCGGCATCTGTCCCGCGGCCGCCCCAGGAAATATGACCCAACCCCATCACCCACTCCACCCCACCTCTCCGCACAGTAAGCACTACCACTTTTTAGAATTCTGCTGGCTGGCTGGCGCGACGTTCTGACCTTACCGCGGTACTTTTTTTACGGAAAAACACGACGACCGAGACGGTTCTCGCTTGGTCGTTGTCTACAAATTGAACCACTAAATGGGCTTTCCAACCTGCTGCCTTCGGAAAATCTTTGCGCGCAACTTGCTCTAATCCTGTGCGATTGTAGCTGTTACTACGAGATCGTTGTGTCGGGCAAAATGACATTTCTCGAGAGAGTTACGTACGTGAAAATTTTTTTACTGGCGCATCTGTGTCTTATTATTGTTGCATTAATTCGGTTGCGGGTTTTGATCCTCCGTGAAAGAAGATAAAGAAGAGTTTTTCAGAATTAGACGCGTTAATTAATATGCAATGCAAAAAAATTACATGAAGTTATCGAAGTACGAAAGAACGTAAATTAAAACGTAGTTTTAATTTATTTAATCTTCTTTCAGTCGATAAAAACGAATGTCTTTTAACTGTTAATACACACTTCGTAAATTGTAACTATTTCTTTTTAAGAAAACGCGTACGATCTCTGATTTAAATACATCATGATGCTAACAGCTGCAAGTACAGATTGTGTGATGACCGAATGAACATTTTCTCTCATCTATAAATCGGTTACGCAAACAAATACGATAAAAACTTGTCAATGAAAAAATATATAATTTGCGACAAAATTTCTCTCGCTCTCTTAAAGTCTATTACTTGCACAATTCGAAATAAACGCGGTACACCAAGGCAGCAGGAAGTAGTACTATATGCAATTTATCCAATCCCTTCGGAAATAATCTCCGCATCATGCCTGCCTCGAGTGCCTTTAAAAAATTCCAAAAACCTGAACAGTAGTACTTTCACTCAACTGCTATCTTGCTCGTTTATTTTTGTCAGAGGTGTGCAATATTAAGATTTAGGATATAAATTTATTTTCTCGACTATTTTTTTTTTTTCGTATTTCGAGAGTTAATTTAATAACTTTTTAACCGATGCATTTGTACAAGAGATCTGAAACTTTTTGACACAGTTGACAAGGAAAAATGGCTTATCTCATGTCTTTTAACGAGAAGCGGAGTAACATGCAGCGAGCGACATGTGGCACGGTTTCTCGCTATCAGTTGATATTGATTTATTGATTGTCTGAAGATCACGGTTTCATACACGCCTACAAAGTCCGGACCATCGCTTTCCAAGCGCTCATTGTGGCTTGTAATTAATTAATTACTATTGCAAATTTTGCACAATTGTATTCTGTTCGGATTAACCCAATTGAAACTTTCATTTTTGACAGAAAGTTTCAGATATCCTGTACATGTACTTGACTATTATATAAATTTAAGATTTCTATAAAAATAATTAGAAAAGAGACGTTCTGTCAAGTACGAGATTTTGGGGAAAATTTGTTTTCGAAGACATATGATATATTCTATATGTGTTTTTGACACTTGTAAATCTAATTAACTATTTATTCATTTTTGATAGCTCAAAGAATTCTTAATTAAAAAAAATCTGATAACTGTGTTTCACAAGTGTATTTTTGCATCACAGTAAAACATGAAATTCTCGCACACTCTTGCAAATATAACGTTCAAGATGGAATTCTTAGGAGACATTCCCGTATACGTCACTAGTGTTGAAGCCCGAGGCTCTTGGCACTTCGTGATAGCTTGTATCCTGCACAATCCCGCAACAACCCCAACAACGGGACAATTGGTCAGAGTTGCGGGATCTCCGATCTGTGTTTAGTGGTTGCTCGCATGTGAACCTACCGTATTACATCCCTTCCGAGTAAAAAAAACTTCCCGAACAACTGTCCCGTCAACTTTGAAAACACTGCTTATAAACGTACGTTCGCTTACTGTAATGCTTTCACGATGTCTCTCGTGTGAAAGTGGTGTGTTTGTGCGGGCAAGCGTTCTCTTGTGTTCGAGTTTTGTGCTTTCTTTCTTTATTTCGTTTTTTTTTTTTTTTTTTTTGTAGACTCAGCTGTGACGTTTAATAGACGTTTGCGTATCTTTACGTTTTCCTTGTTCGTTTTCATTTCCCCAGAGTGAGTACTAGTTGTACTAGCATTTTGGCGAACTTCTGTTTTCTTTGTTCTTGTTGCGATTTGTTTTTTGCAATCTCTATTACTGTTCTCAACTGTTTAAATTTACGTGGGTTTTAAGAGAAGATGCTCTCTCGTAGAAAACTTCTACATTTGAGATAAGATAAGAAAGATGTGAAATTGATAATTTAGAACTACAAAAGGCTTTGACAAACAAACAAATGTGAGCGTTTTCCCGGAATATTTCTCTCGATGAGAAATGCGTGAAGCTTGCTTGTTGTTTAGACCGAGCGCAACATTGTTGATAACGTGTGTCGTCAATACACACGTTATCACGCTGTTTTGTTAATGTGACGACAATGATAGTTCCCAACTTGTCTCGCTTTGACGATGTTGCGCCGGTCTAAACCGGATTGTAAAAACTTGTTTACCTTAGTTGATAAGCAGGCAAATAAATTGCTACTGAAACCAATGTTTTTCAATGAAATTTAAAGTAGTTTTTAAGAGATTGACGTTTCGCACAGATGAATTGCACAGTTGAGAATTGTAAAATAGATTTCAGCATTAAAAGTTTCGTGCTTTCGCAATGAGCGAATGAGATTCTCGGATTGAGTGATCACGCGTGTATGTCAGAGCTACTCGCGCATGTGTAAAATTGTGTATACTGTGTCTCAACTGTAATCTCGCGGGTGGAATTCTTCGATCGCCGTCGTTCTGATCACTCGTCTAGTGTCATCAGGTACAACAAGGATTCTCAGTAATCTAATCTCAGTAATATTTAATCTATAAGTCTTGAGATTTTTACTATTTAACATTTTTAAAATTTTATCTTTTATATATACTCAATCTCTTTCTCTCTATCTTTAACTTCTTCTCTCTCTTTCTCTCTCTATCTCTCTCTATCTATCTCTATCTACTTTCCTCACTTCTATCTCTCTTTCTTCACTATCTTTTCTCTATCTTTCTCTTTATACGCGCGCTCCTTGTTGCTTGATAAACGGTCTCAGGAAATCTTTTTTCATCTTTTTCTTCGCATGCTCTTTTACATCTCTTGCAACAAGATCTTTGACAATGTGTCAAAAAAAAAAAAAACAATGAGTGCAATTAACAAATGGTAACTAATTGCAAGGGATTGATACAAAAAGTCTCTTTGTAAATCATGGGACATTTTTCGGTTGTTATTTGTAACACACAACCGAATCAAGGTAATATTTGTCGTATGACACGCAAGGTAACGCAAAAAAAAAGGGTAAGCTCAGGTAACCTCGTGGCCGTTTATAAGCACATTTGTTTCGAAACAGTTTTCTTAATTGAAAAATAGAAAATTACATTGTACAGACAAATGTCTAAGATTTTATTTGCAAAGAGTTTCGAGACAGGAGCGCCTTTTTTTAACTACTTTTTCTCTTCGTAATTTTTATCTTAATCTCACTCACAAAATCGCCGGTGTGGAAGGAGCAGGACTAGTAAACAATTTTCGGAGCGCTGTAAGTAGGTAAAAGGTTTTCAGACTCTTTCTCGCTACTTTTTAATCTCTTTTTGATATATATTTATATGTATACATTTTTCTCAAATTTATATTTCTCTTTCTCTCTTTGTCTCTTTCTCTCTCTCTCTCTCTCTTTTCTCTTTCACCTTTTTCTCTCTTTCTCTGTCTTTCTTTCGCTCTATCTCTTTCTCCTTTTTGTCTTTTATATACGTCTACATATCTACAACTCCAGTACACGCACTGACACACATGGTCACCATATATATATATCCCTCATTTCTGCTCTCCCTTCTTTCTCAAGATCCTACACTGACACGATTTAAAAAAAAAAAAATTCATACACGCAATTTGTTTCAGGAAATACATACTTTGTAGGCAAATTTCCTTATTACTAACGTAGTTTTCTCTGTCAATATCTAGGGGTGTCCCATCGAAGAGCCCGACGCTAACGCACAGTCCCACCATGTACGGTGACGCGCTGAATGCCAATCTGCAGGTAACTGTCAATAATGAAATTCTAGAATTTTGAAGAAGAAAGAGATTTGCAGTGTATCTCTTAATGAATTAATGTTATTTGTGAAATATCTCACATAAACTCAATCGCGTTTTCTTGATAAACAGTTATATGAAAAAATAAAAATAAAAAAGAAAAGCACTTCACAATTTTCTTTTCGAGACAATATAATTGTATAGTTTGGTATAAACCAGTAATAACTAACCGTCTAATGCAATTTGAGTATTTTCAGGCACTCGGGGAGTCTAACATAGGATTTTTAAACAATCCATTGTGCACATCGACGGCGACGAGTCCTGACAAGGAACACGTATTACCTCACAATGACTTAATGTAAGTGACATTACGCACGCAAACATTATTATTCGTTCAAATATGTTCACAGCACGTTCTTCAAACGTTAATCAAATTATTCTCTAGTATTCTTAGATTTCTCAGCGTATTATTTTAAAATTTTTTCATTGCAATTTTTCTAAATTGATAACATTATTTTAGCTTAGAACAATATTGTCAATATACGTCTATGCGATGTTGCGATTTTATTCGATGTATATTCGTCAACTTTTATTTTCGAAACGTGTTTACGAAACGTTTTGCCCGATCCATTTTTGGGTTCTCCATCAGCGCGCGATAAAAAAAAAAAAAAAAAACAACAAAAAAACAAAAAAGCCGCATCTCCCCGCTCTCGTGACTTTTCCGAAACACAAACTATCCCGTTGCAGCTTGACGCGCGACCGCAGCTTGAAACCGCCCGGCGATGAAACAATCCCCGGAAAAGCGGCAGGATCCGTTTATTCCCCCGACGGCGGCGCGGGCCGCCCGCGCGCGTGTCGCTAAAAAAAAAAAAAATATATATATATATATGTACACCCGCGCGCGTCGCGCTCTATGAAACATATATCCCAACACCGGCACGCGCGCAAGAGTTTTCCACTCATAAGCACGTACACAACACGTTCGCGCGTGTCGTCCATTCAACAGGTCGCCGCTGGATGAACCGGCCGTGCACATAAAGCAGGAGAGCCAGAGTCCGGAAGGAGGGAAGCACACGAGATTAATAAAGCGCGAGCTGCCGGACGGTCCCATGGAGCAGGAGACGGAGGAGGATCAGGCGGACGACAGGGAATACTCGGAGAGCCACGGCCACGACTCCGGTCAGGACGAGGACATAGCGGAGGATCTGTCGATGGCGCCCGACATAATGATCCCGGAGGATCAGGTCGAGGCGTAGTACCGTTCCGTCGCGAGTCAGTAGAAAGACGGAGGTGTGTATTTTACAAAAAAAAAAAAAAAAACGATGTACCGTGTTAGGTACACGAAGAGAGGAGTTCTCCGCGCTGGCCAGGATAATAATTAAGACAGGCGTAGAAGAGAAGGGAGGACGAAGAGACTCACGACGAAGAGGACGATAAAGACACCCCCAGGACCACCCACCCCCTCCACTCCTCCTTCGTACGGATTTTTCCCCCTCAACGTATCATATCTGTGCCGCGACGCCCAAATGGCTTTAAAGGTAAAAAATAAAAATAAAAAAAAAAATGAAAAAAAAACGAAAAAGGAAGGCGAGCGAATTGCGCGGAACAAAGACACTATCGGTGAGCGATCACGAGCAAAACCCCATTGAACGGACGATCATTGAGCCGAGGTCTCTCGTCGCGCCGGTAGCGTCCAAGTCTCGGCCGACATTCGGGAGCGATCCTTCGATCCATATCCTTACTCAAGCAATTGCGAACAACGATGTATTTTTATTTTCCTCTCGACTTTTTCCGTTCCGGAAGCCGCGGTTAATATATCTAATAGACGTATACATAAAATATATATACATATACATATATCTCTCTCTCGTGTACATTGCATTAGAAATTAATGTGACGACGATGGAACACCTCGCACGGCGCGCCTAGCGGTCGGCGCATCTTTTTACCGGGCGTCCCCGAAAGAAAAAGAAAAAAAACGCAACGGGAAGTATCCTTCGCCGGATGAACCGACGTGGCTTCGTGATTTGTCACACTTTCAGTGGCGACAAACGCCGTTTGCTTAGCAAGACTTGGAAAATTTGTTTCCTTTATTTTACACTCAAATCGAGAAATAGAACTTCGGTTTGTTGAAAAAGAAATGTACACACACGCATACGTTACGTATATGTAACAAAATCGGTATATTTGTCAAAATATACAATTGATTTTACTGTGTGATACAACGAGTCTATTTTTTGCGATTTAAAAAAAAAAAGAAAATATTAGTTTTGGTTATTTTGCGAAAAAAAAAACATTGCACGAATGTTTTATGCGTGACAATGCGTTTGTCTGTACGAATCAACTCGCGGACACGGAATTCCTATTGTAATAAAAAGAGATACGTTGAGACTCACCAGGAAGCATCGCGCGGTTCCACCGGAGAAGTGAGGTCGGTCAGACAGTCCCCGGCAGGATCGAATTTAAAAAAAAAAAAAATAAATCGACGAAGAGAGCCGTGGTGGTGGTGGTGGTGGTGGGTACGTACGGGAGCGACTGAGTTTTAGTCTTTAAGGCGTTCGCCCAAGGCGAATCAATGTGTTATCCTCGCGATTAAGCGGGTCTTACCCTCCCGCCCCCTGCCCAGAAGAGGCCCAGTATCAGACAGAAGTTAAAAAATAAGACAATTTGCATCCGCGAAAGAGACATCCGGATGCGACATCCCGGCGTACCCGTCCGCTACTTGGTAGCACTCTGTATAGTCTATAGCGAAGTTGGTCGTAAGTAGTTTCGTATTCATTTTAAAAAGAAACAAAAAATATACGGTCATTCAAATACGGTCGAAACGAGGCGGTCGATTATTTAAGTAAGTGAGCGTCAACGACACGACACGCGTACGTGCATGCGTGCGTGCGTGCGCGCGCGCGGGCTCGAGACGATCTTTCGAATTTACTTTCCGCGATCGAGCCGGTCAGGAATCCGCGATGCAGAACGAATATAAATGATAGATGAACGTAGCACTGCGAGACGATCGAATGCACACATACACACACATACATACACACTCGAGCGAACGTCACGAAAGGGGATAAGTAGGAAGATCGCTAACGCGACGTTTTATATTCACGTGTGCGTTACGTACGTGCATCACGTGTACGAGTTAAAATAAAATTTCAGATTCGACGTCTGCACTAAAACACATAAAAAGAAAAGGAAAAACCCCAGGTTTTGTACGATACATAATATATATATATATATACATATATATATATATTTATATATATACATATATATATATATTTAATTCGATCGTTTTTTTAAGGTATAGGATAGACTCAGCACCGCGGGGCGAGAAATGTGGTGCTTTTCGAGTTCCAACGCATTGAAAGCTAGCATTTCAACGTTTTGGATGATTAATATAATAAAATTTCGAGTTGTTAGGGGGTAATATATTACGCGTTCAAGAAGATTATATTATAGTTATTAGCACTTCCTTCTGTGATACGTGACGAATATAGTAAGACCACTGTATTTAATTAAATATAAATATGTGTACATCTCTATATAATTGTAAGGAACTTATATATATACATATATGTACGTTATAAGTCGTTTTTTGGTTGCTAAGTCTATTGTATATCAACGGTTTTTTTTTGTTTTTTTTTGTTTCTATTTTTTTTGTCCCGAAACAACAACAAAATTTCATCGCAACTTGCGATATCGATCTGTGCCGCGCCGAAAGCGAATCACATGTATCGAAATGTTTGGACGATGAGATAATCACGTTAATGATCTCCCTGCTCCTCTCTCTCTCTTTCTCTCTCTCTCACGAAAAAGAAAACACAAAGGTCTATAAATAAATTTAAAAGTACTATGTATGCATATTATATATACATATATTAATACGTATACGTATCGCGAAGTGATTAAGAAAAATTAGATGTCGATAAAAAAAAAAAAAAGTCACCCTGTCCGCATCGAACTCTTTTTCCCATCTTCCTCCCCCCGTCCAGTCCTAGTCCTTATACTCGTATGCACATCAATCGCGGGCGCGAGGCCAGTAGATTTCTTCGCAAAGCGCGCGCGGTCTCGGATCCCAAGCATATAGAAAGCGCGTTCATATCGGCACAAGGCTACTTTGCATCGTTCGGATTCTACCGATAAAAAAACAAAGGAATCTTCAAAATTCGATTCTATGAATTTTCTTTTCAACGGTGATCCGTTTTATTGAGCTTCGGTTGTCACTAGACGTTTACGTTATTTCTTTTCGCGGTGACTGTCGCGAAGAGACGGAAAGAACAATTTAATATTTATTTTATACGCGGGGAATTACGTGCAATTTTTGACATTACGTGTGAAAATTATATATTATTCGAAAGTGAATTGGAGAGCTGTTTCTTTTTTTTTTTTTTTATAACGCAAGGTTCGCGCCGCGCAAAAGATCTTGAATTTAAGTTAAATAGCGTAACTTTTTGTATGGCGTCACTGAGAGAGTATCGCGAAAATTTGTTTGACAAATTTCAGAGAACTCTTGTACTTTATTTTTTATTTGAACGATGTATATTTGTCACATCGCAATACAAGTGTTCGACATTTTGATTTTCCATTTGTAATTAATGAATATATATATTTTTCTGTTAATGCACACAAATCGATGATACTGATATATTTCAGCGAAGTTATGCTAAAAGTTGAATTGTAAAAAAAAATCTTGCGAGATTTCGCGACGAGAGAATCTCTTCAGGCGGAAAAAACACGTGTTGTTGATGTCTGCATTTATTTGTTTCTGCGTATGTCTCGAAATCTCTTTGCAAAACCATGTTCTTTAATTGTCGACGACGTGTTTGACGCGTCGCTGAATTATTCCGCCTACGTTCTGCTCGTCGCAAAATCTTGCGGAATTTTTTCCGCGTTTCAATTGATATTTGCAAATGTTAAAATTTTATTGGATGGATGAAAATCTCTGTTTTGTCGATATATATAAGCCGTTTCGGTTGAACTACAACACACACACAGTGCGAATGTACGGATTAGTGTTTCTGTAACAATCAAATAAAGACAAGGAAATGCAATATTATTGATATGATACAAATATATATATTGACTTTTTGTATTTTTTAAAATTGATTGAGTAAAATTACACAGAGAAGCGAAATCGATCCTGTCTCATCGCGTATGAATTTCTTCTAAATTGATCACCTCCCCCAGTTTCGATTATTAAAACATACCTGTGTATATTCCACGTTCTAAATTTCGACAGCGATTTTTAAACGAGTCGCGAATCATTTGAGACACTGATGTTTGCACGTATTTGTTATTGAAAGCACGCACATCTCTCCAAACGTGAAAGATAATTCAATTGCGTTACAGATATAGAAGAAAAACAACCGAGAAAGTGCGCGACAAGAATATACAAGTGTGTACGTGTATGTGTGTTACACATTTTTGCAAGAAGAATCGAATTGTTCCAGCAGGCATTCGCCTGGAGATCACACACCAAAATTAAAATTGTACGGTTCGACGCCGTTTGAGCTCGCTTTCGCACTATTACTAATCTAAGTCTATATACATATATATATATATATATATATATATATATATAATACATATACATATATATTATATAATAACGGATTAAGGACTTGACACATACACACACGCATACACTACTGTAGAAGACTTCCCTCTGTAAATAATGAAATCTATCGAGGCATTAGGAACTTGGCGTCAATCGCGGATGGATGATTCGAGCCGATATCGCAGCTTGTGTTGCGCGTGAGTGTGATTGTGAGTGTGCGATTTGTTATCCCATCTGCATTTAATTTCGGATCTCGAAAGACACACACGGATTTTGCCGGATAAGACACACACACACACACGTTCGTCACATCGCCAAAAAAATCGGGAAGCCTGCGCCGACCGCGGATAATTACTTAACAATCGGTTAATTGATCAATCAAGCGCCATGTCGCGTGACGTTTCGGGGCGGATTCGCGCGTACGTATCTAATTCTGAATCTTTTGTATCGTAGACGGTGTTTTACACACGTGCCGACGGACACTTTGGTATCGTCAATGTGTTTTCGTTACGTCTGCTAACAACAAATTTTATTTTCTGTTTTTTTTTTTTTTTTCACACACGACGTTTAAAAATTGCAGAAATTTTGTCTCTTTAATCGTAGACCGTCGCGTTAACTTTGCAAAATGCTCGAAAATAATTGCAGATAACGAATGATATATCAAGTTTTTGACGCCGTTTTTATTTCGGACAATTATTGGCTCGCATTGACGAAAGCAATGGCGGTTCAGTGCAATCATATCAGAACGAAGCGTCCAACATGAACTGTGCCAAATCGATGCTAACGATATTCTTGTTTAATTTTGAAAAAGTTCGGGACGAGACGATGGAACGCGTCTTAAAAACAATTTTTGAAAGAAACTTGCTGTAAGATCGTATCTTATTACAAAGTGCCGCGATACATATATAGACACTTAGTACAATGCGACTACAATATTTTTGAAAATAAATACAGACATAGCATTCGAATAGCAGTTTTTTTTTTTGACGTACTGTGATCGAAATGGACATGGTTCATGTATGACAAAACTTTGTCATGCTCCACTCGATATTCTCGCGTTAACACACAATTGCCACGATACATCACAAAAAAGTTCTCGTCAAGTGAGGCACTCCCTCGCAAACAAATCAAACGTGTTATAAGGAATGTAACAAGATAAAATAATGTAATATGCTTACACGGATAATTTTTTCTTCTACATTTTCTAATCTGTATTTTTTTTTCTCCTTCTTCTACTGACGCGTCAAAAACAAACGTGTTGCGAAGGTTGTTATCGCAAATTCGAGCTCGCAAAGAAGCAAATTTCTACCAAGGACGACCGTGTAATAATCGATCGCGTAGATGGGAGAGACCGCCCGGTATAAGTTGAAAAAAAAAAAAAAAAAAAAAAAAAAAAAAATTAATTTGTTAAGTAATTGTATGATAAGTTGCCTTGTAAAAATGTACCGACTTTAATAAGAAATTAAATGTGTTACTGAAAGAAAATCACAAATCGATTTCTCTTCAAACAGTTTTTCTCAACAAACAACCTCCGTTCTTTGCGTTTTGAGAATAACGGTGCGTAGAGAAGTAGACGATTATAAGCAAACCGATAATTGTAAAGTAAAACCGAGATAAATTATAAATTTTCACCGTACTTTCTTGCGTGATAAGACTGACTGATCGTTTGTATAATTCTCGATATAATCTCGTTGTGAACGTGTATCGAAAGATTTATATATATATATACGTAAATTAATGTATATCTAGGAAAAACACCACGTAATATGTGTCTAGAGAGAGATCGCAGGAAAATCACAACCTTATATCATACTGTAAATAAAGAATTTGCGAAATCGCATTTTTTAGAACAAGATAAGCGTTTTAGCGTTAAAATCTTAGCTGGAATAATCTTGAAAGGATTCTACTTAATAAAAAAAAAAAAAAAACCTGCAACATAAACGAAAACACGAGGACTCTATATATATAGAGAGAGAGCTTATATATATATAAGCTCTAAGAATATATTCTGTTTTCAACTTCCCTGTTAACACACGTAAATAAAGGGATGCTAAACATTTCTGGCTTCTTGTTGTTCATCAATTTTTAAATTCATTGACCGGTAGAGTAAGCTTATCTACTGCTGATATTGCACTACGGGAGTAGTATTTTATTATATACATGTTATATGTATGTATTAAAATTGAAAAGTAAATATATAAAATATGTGAGAGAAAGTTTCCGTTATATAGAAGTTCGAATAATGTTTGTCGGAAATATTCTACAATACTGGACAGATTCGATGTACACGTTTGTCTCGTAAATACCACGACGGTTTCACGTGGTTTTCCATAGCTTTCCTTCGAAGATCGAAAGAAAAAGCTTGCAATTGGCCCGCTAAGAGGCACGTTTTGATTTTTCTTGATCAACTACACAAGTTGATTGATTAACAATTGCTGGGCGTGTTATTGTTAAAATATTCTTCTTTATTTTTATTATTTCCTATTTATACGTAATTACATTAATAACTGATATAAGAGGTATTGATTATATTAAATATGTATTACAATATTCGATTTGATTCAAAGAAATATTTGATTGTAAAAATATAATTGTATATATATATATAGATTGAAATATTAACATGAAGTTAATATTCAAAACATTTAGAGTTTTGACGGAAAGCTTTGTAAGTTTTGTAATGTTTATATTACATTACAACTCTTAAATTGCAAGCAATCTTGAAATGCGTGTAATCGCAGCTATTGGAAGTCGATTGATCTATTTAAAAGAATAAAATTGTGCTTCGTATTACAAATAGCTGGGGGTGGTACACCTAGTCAAATTTTCTGCGCAAAGCAATAGTAATAAATTGTCCTCTATTAATATTTTTATCGTATACACCGTTTTATAAAAAAAATGTTTCTTTGTAACCTGCAGACGTTATCATAAACAAGAAGTACACGATTTTTACGAGTATCTCAACGTTGTTAAATAACTTGCCAACACATTTGTTGTACGTAGTTTGGCTATGCCAGATAAAACGAAACAAAAGTATATACCGTATATTACTATAAATATACTAATTAAAAAAAAGTCCGTCAGAATACTAAATGTATATCACACTTATTCGTTGTGTTTCTGTCTGTCCATATCCCTCAGATGATTGGACAGCAATTCCCATTTCGATGCCCACGGCGGTTTGTCCACCTCTTGAGTATTGACTTCTTCTATCAAATTCATTAAGCGAACGAAGAACTCATTGAGTTTGCCAGCGGTTCCTCGTCGCAGTTTCTGAAAATGTTTATCTGAAATACAAGTTTTTTTTCATCGATCTCAGAAACTCGTTACGTATTATCTCCGTATTCGGGCGGTTCGATAAGTGGTGTCTATGAGTGTGCCCTTTACTGTCGTCACAAAGACGCGCTATGATTATTGATGCTGAAATATAAATAAGGCGAAAAAAGTGGACGTCCGTACAAATCAATATTTCTGGAGATCGCGATATGACGCAGATAAGATATAGAGTTGACGGGTAGCACGGAAACTCCGCAATTATATCGTGTCTCTATATAAACATTTTTATATAAAAATGCTATTTCTGCTTTGGAGAGTCATCGTATCGATTGTGCGTATAACTTTCTTCCGCACGATATAAGAAATAACAAACTCATCTAATATTTACTGTGCGTTATAGTATTAAAAAAATTATAGTCTATATATGATCAGTATGAAATAATTATATCATATGTAAATAATTGTATGAATAATGAAAATATGAACGTATTAAATACATACGTGGAGGATAAAATGAGTTCTTGATCCAGATTGTTTGCTGTGTCAACGCTGCTATCAGCCGTTTGGTAATTAAACTCTGACTTTCGGCTGTTACGGGTCTTAAGCGGGTGACAAATCGCAGGAGGTATTCTAATAAGTATCTTGTGCAGACTGGTAGTTTCGCGAGACACCGCTGCGGCTTCGAACTCCACACAACGATGTAACTGAGACTATCGACGTCGAGAAGCGGATGCTTGAGAGTCTCCAGCCACTCGAACAATAATGCCGACAGCATCTCTAGATTGGTTTCCAACTCTAATCGTTGCCACGTGGTGCATCGATGGTTCAAATCGCTCTGAATAAACAGATTTTCAATTTTTATCAATGGCTAGACAAGAAAAAAGTTTGTACGTGGACAAGTTCTATATCTAGTTTATATGAAAATAAAACAATCTCAAACACGATTGCATTTAATCAGCAGACATAGAATTTGCTCATATATGAAAAACTTGATTTTCCGGGTTTATAGTACACAATTATAACAATACGCGGGACAATTGTGCACCTTGTACAATGCTATTTTAAATTGAGTTAGATTTTTTTACGTGACTTTACAGACAATTGTCGATTTAATATTTTATGATTCTAGGGGTGTTTATAGACAAGAATGGAAGAAACTGAATGAATATGCACGTGTAACACATACACACACACACATAATCATCGCGGTATCTAACGATATTCTTAAAACCGTGTCAAGTACCTGATAATCGTGCAGAAGTTTCTTCGTGGCATCGGAAAGAGCAGCGCTGTCTGTTATGAGCGCCTTGATAGCTTCTTCGGCATTTATCGTTTTGTAATCATCGCGAGAGACGTTTCGCAAGCTCATGTGCGATTGAATCTCCTTGTAACAATCGTTGTCAAACAGATCCTGATCGTGAATGCCGTCACCCAGGACGTCGTCGACGCAGTTGTCATCCAGACCTGTCTCGCGGCGCAAGAGATTGTTCAGATTTTTTATTATTATTTCAGCGAGAGATACCGTGATCGAAATGTGTACGAGCGTCCAATAAAAACGATCGAACAGTCTAGTTAAATTAATCAGCAAATCGAAAGTAACCTGGAAATGCGGAGTCACAGGACGGAGTGTCCGGCGACATGCAAAACACATCGCTCAATCTTCCTATGTCATCAGTAGTATCTCGGGACGAAACTTGACTACTGCTACCCGCTTTTGAAGAGGCTACAACACACGCGTTAGTAAATAAATATTTCAGCGGCTTTTCTGTAGAGAAATGAAATAAATTAAATTGTTGACATTAAAAAAAAAAAAAAAAAACGAAGTTTTCTCTTGCACGAGAAGGAACTGAATATATTTGCGAAATGAAGTAAAACCCGTAACTTTTAAAGCGACGTGTAATTATTTGCTCAGATAAAAATATCCAGGGACGAACGAAGGTTAATTGAATGCTGCAAAAATTGCCCTGTTATTACGTTAAAATGTAATATTTCTCACTTGCGTATTCGTACGACGAGTCCGTGAGGGATTCCGCCCACGAGTAGGAGTGTCGCATATTACCGTCACGGAATTTTTCCAGCATGTGGCAAATAAATCGTTTTGTGAAGGGTACGTTGGAAACTGCGTACGTGATTTCGGACGGCGAATTGTCTTCCTTACAGTCGCACAGCTGAAGTATCCTTTCGCAAATGATAAAAACAACCTGGGAAATACGTAGACACGTAATTAATCGGTAAATGAAACAAGATTAATATTTAATTACACATTAATTTCATTGAAATAAATGTTAGAGAGAAATTTCATGTCGCGTACCTTTGGGATGTGCTTGAAAGTACGTTGCTCATATCCGTGTAAAATGTTGTATTGCTTTTTCAGGTACATTTGAAGGGTGCAGGGCTTGCGATCCCCGGTCGTACTGTACAAGGGAAACACTATCATCTGCGGAAGCACAAAGTGCTCGAATTCTTGAATGCAAAGTATTTGTCCGCGCGTTTGTATCGCGCACGGACGCTTCATACGAACGAATCTTATTGCATCGTTCGCCTTCACACGAAGACTGTAAATTAGGTAGCACGCGATCAAAACGCCGGTCCTGCCGAGACCTAAAAAAGTGAAATTTTGTTCCTCAGGTCGCAACGCAACGGAGCTAATTTTTGCGCCTATAGACACGTCGTTTCTATAGCTGGAAAATAAAATCTGTTTATCAAAATTTAGAACATTTTACGACGTGAAAAACAATGCACACAATAAATTTCAATATAAGAAGAAAAACTCCAACTTTTTCAAATAATATTTCAGAGCACACATTGTCAAAATTATACAAAATTAAAATTTGCATAATATATTGTACATTTTATATTGCACAGTTTGCAAAATTAGTTTTTATCTGCTGCTTCAACATAACAATGCATAAAAAAATGATTAATGCACTTAGAAACAAGTATATCTCTATAGAGATTATCTGACTTTTCTTTATGAGCTCCAACGTATAATTAATTCGCTTGCTTTCGCGCGATCAGATCTCTAAATTTTAACGCACAACGCAGTAATTTGCCAGATACATTTATAGATTGACCTTCCGGGAACGTGCATACATCGGAATGAATAATTCTCTCGGGTGTGTTATTTACATGTAAAAACAAATATGATATACTGACGCGGAGGGGGGAGGGGGTATAAAAATATGCACGTCGTCAATCGTTTATCGCTCCACTCGCATTTTGTGTTTTAATGGAAATTGAATTCCCTCTCGACGCGCGGCGACGTCCGTGACGCTAATAATAATTATAGCAAATAAAGCGTGGGGCAGATGGGTTTTTATTGTCACTGATCACGCTCTTACCTTAATTGGGTGCTTTCCACATTGTACGGCAACAAGCACGTACTAAAAGTATTTCTTATCACACACTTGAGCGATTTTCCGCCCAAGTTTTTATCGTATAATTGTTGTCGAGATGTGTAATATGACCGGTTTCTTTAAAGTGTGCGCATCATAAATTCTGCAGTTGATCGTATTCTTAATCAAAATCGTTATGTTACGCTGGCATTCGATGTAAGCGATTCGCGTGCAGCGTAAAGATTCGAATGCACGGTATACACGCTTATTAGCCAACTTTATACACACGCAATCATAATATTTTGTGCGATGAATGTATGCTTCACGTGTTTCTTCTTCTTCTTCTTAGATCAATATACTTAAATTTGCGTATCGTTTACCAAGTTTACGGAGATAACGTTGTTCACAAATTCGCGCAGTATGACGCAAATATATGCATACATTGAAATGTAAAGGAGATTGAGGTAAAAATTAATTAGTAGTCAGAAGTAACAACAACTCAATAATAAAATAACAAGCGGAGAATAAATATTAAATCAGAATTCGAAAAAAACTCGCGTTCAGAACAAAAATATATATGTTGCACTCGCGTATTTCTTTATAGCAAAATGTTCTTGATAGAAAATGAAATACACGTTGAAAAACATAAAAATTAACACATGCATGCGATATGTTGTTAATAAATTCAAAAAAGCCATGATCGCGCTGCGGGCAGTGGAATTGGGTCAAGCGCAGAGAAAAATCGATTTACCGGCATGACAGTGAATGGCAACTCTTCCCTCTTGCACGGCAAAGGCCACGACCTTGACCATGTCCAGGAGCTTTCCCATGGTGGCGTCGCCATAATCTTTCAGGGCGAAATTGTAATAGTAAACTGCAAACAAGACGACGATCGGAAGACCTGAAGCTCGTGATTTAAAATAGGCGCGAACCGTAAAAGCGATCGTTATTTCGGGACTTTTCTTTCACGGTACATAGATATATGTACTTTTGCTGCATTGCATGTTACATCGCGAGACTCTTCGATCTAGCTGGTGGTTGTTAGAACTGTGAAGAAGAGACGTCCGTTCCTTCGCGCATTCAACGAGGATGCCAACTCGCAACTTTCGAACTCTGTTATTACGATTTTATTATTAAAATTCTTAATTAATTCAAAAATGAAGGTTTTTGCTCTCTTATCGTGGCACCTCGCCACACAATTTGCATATCGAATGTAACAAGTTAAATTAGCGTGATTGATTCGCGTGAGCAATTTATTTAATGTTGCATCATTAACGGCGTGTGTGACGAAGCAATTTTTGTTGAGATGCTAATGTCTCTTAATGACGCGTATATATATATAACGAGAAACACGCGGTAATCGGTTAAACATCGCAAGAACGGACTTACTAAGCGTCTTTTAATACTTACTGCCGTTTTTCATGAAAATGTTGGGGTCGTACGTGAAACCGCTCTCTTCGAGTGGGCCACCGCAGCTCGCATGCTCGCCGGGTGTTTGCAGATTTATTATGGTCTTGATGCTCCATCCTTGGAACTGGGCGATTATGTCTTTTTTTATTATTTGCGCGGTATTGGGCCGTGCCATCGCAAGAACGTCGTCGGTCACCCTAAAATCAGTTTGATCGAATGAGCCGTTTTAGATATCGGTTCGCGTTCACACGCAAACAAGGGACACACGCGTCGGCGGATATATATCCAAATAACGAATTTGTGACTTTACTCGCGTGTCCATTATGTATACGAGGAGAAGCATGTTAATACGGCAAGTTACATATTTTATCTTCCCGAGCGAATCCTCGTGCAGTTACGGCTTGAGCGATGCTTCGACAGAATGTCAATAGCAAGCGTGGCTCGAATGTAACGGAGCCGTGTATTAAATCGGCATAAATTATTCACGATGATATACTGCCGGATTGTATTTGTTATATTTTAATAAAGTGATTTTTTTGAAGACGTTCCAGACGCGAGTGCAGAGCTACATGTTATTTAATTTCTATACGGAATAATGTTTTGCGGTTCAATACAATAATTATAAACAAAATGTACGATCAGTGAATTCTACGAGAGTATTAAAATTAATAAGAAAGTAGAAAGTCGTTTTTCTGCTTAAGCTTTTATATATATGTTGCTAACAATCCGCTTTAGATTTTGTCAATGATATGTTGTTTTGTTATTGTTGTATCATAAAAACTAATCCGCGAGGAAGGAGATCAAGTTGCTTACCAATGCGAAAAGACGTTTTGTATTGCCATGTGAACAGCCGGCCAGGCTTTTGGATTTTCATATTTGCATCTGGACCCGCCGCAAAAAATGGCGCACTGTATAGACTGCGGCGTAAATTTTCGCAAATTCTCCGAAAACTTATTGTATCCCGCTTGGATCTCGCACAGATTTCGTTGCGCGTTTTGAAGTCCCGCCGGAATTAACGAGCTTATATCCATTCTATACGTGCAAATGAAACAATTGATAGTACATTTCATTTCAAAACATATATTTTAGTTGTAACTTATTGAATATGCAATAAAGTTACAATTCGGCATAAGTTTATTACCGAAATTCAAATTTCGTGAATCTTAGAAGAAAGAATTTGTTAATAAATACGTACATTTGCGGAAATGTTCACGTGCTCTTCCATCTCATAGCTATGCGCGAAAATAATGATCGATTTTGTTTAACACTTCCGTTGAAAAAATTATTAGAAATTGCACTTCAACTACTATACCCGACTTTGACGTAGTTAATGCAAAAAAGATGCTAACATACTAAGGTAAGCGCATAGCGACTGGCAGTTCCGCTACTACAACGCCGTTTTATCTGTTGGTCGAATCGCGAGGGGTTGCGCCTGCGTCGAGTATCGATAATCGTGAAATTTCGTGTACATACATACGTGTGCGCGTCGGTCGTTCTATTCCAAGTGATTGTACGAAGGCGGAGTAAATACAAAGTAAAGCGCACACACCGCGCGTGAGGTGCATGACCTTTCGATTGTGGAAGCGAATTCGCGTGTTTAACAGTCACTGTGCTAGATTTTTTTTTCAAATCAAACCGTAAAATTATACACTAAAACTCGAGCAATAGGCGAAGAATTTCGTAAATTGACAAACGAATTTCCGGAATTCTCGACATTGCTTCGCCAAACCAACTTTTGCAGAGATTTTTCATATTTAAAAAATTTTTAGAATGATTTCATTAAAATGCGTCATTTCATTTGTTTTTGTGGAATTATATTATTAGAAATGAAGTTTGAAATGTCATATTCTTGTTTTCTGGATTTTTTTTCGGAATCCCCAGTTATATTTTAGAAAAACTGGAAAGAATATTTTTGTGAGTTGAGAATAAATTTCAACTCGAAGAGAAAATAGAAAAACTCATCGTATTGATTGAAGCAAAGAAAACTTCCTATTCGAAAACCGTCCGCCAATCGTCTGATTAAATTCCTAGTTTCTTGCGAACGTTTCACAAGTTTCTTTCCAATTGTTCGGTTGGACGAAAGATTCGGACGGTGCTCCAGCTCGTTTGTCCGGCACTTACCGGTCGACAGTAATGGACGTTGTTTGGAACAAACGGTTTCTGTCACGGGGCTACCGTATGTACGGAGAAACCATGGCCCGTCAGATGTAGTGGGCAGATTTAGATAAGATTAGTCGAATATATCAGAGTCGTGCGAGTTCCGAACGTTTCGACTGCATATCGCTGGTGCGAGAACGAGGACGAGAGATGTCCGGCTTCGACGAGAATCCCTTCGGGGAGCCTACGATCAACGATCCTTTCTCCGTAAGTAGCTAGTATCGTTCTCCCGCCTGTGACAGTGACGAAATCGAAACATGTGCGGCCTAGCAGCCTGCAATATTGCTCGCGTATCTGTCAAACTACGTCAGATCTAACATCTCGCCGGTATTCTTGCTCGCGCTGTTTGTCACACGAAACGTTAAATCACGTTCCGTCGCTGATGATTTCGAGCCGATAAGTGACGCTCCGAATAATGATTATTGAATGTGTCATTCCAATGTCGACCAAAATATCCGCCTGAAAAATAATTTTCTATGTCATTGCGCGATCGCGACGTTTTCTCTGTCACAAAGCTAATTAACTTAGCTGCAAATTGTATATTTTTATTCATATGCTTTTAACTTTTTTGTCTGTAACTACATAAATTGTATAAACATAAATTGTATAAATGTTGCACAATAAAGCCTAAACATTGCTCTATGCAGAGATGATTGTATTTTAATTTTATTAATCAATTTCTGGAATTTTAATTGCAAAGTGTGTTTCAAATTAATCTATTCCTTAGTAAGAATTCAGTGAAATATGTTGTCATTTTGTGGTATAAAATACGACATAAGTTTTGATATCTTAAACAATAAGGAAACAAGATAAGATAAGCAATTCTGCGAAGTAAAAGCAAAAGACAGAGACAATAGATGTGTTAATATTGAAAACAGGACCCTGCCATACGAAGGGCAGTGAATTCTACGCCAGCTAGCAGAGGTCTGGAAGATTATAATCCTTTTGCTGACCAAGGCACTCAGGGTACTACACAAGTCAGAGGGGCGGTGAATCCGCCCATCTACGGTGGAGTTGGTGCGACACAGCAACCCGCTACACTTCAACCTACTAACCAGGAAGCGCCTCCACCTGCGTACGCTCGCACTCCACAGCAGACAGTTAATGCAGCACTTGGAAGTACTTTGTCACCTCCGTCAGATGTGAATTTCGCTTTTAAATATTCAATTTAAATGTAATTAAATCTCTTTAAGATTGAATAGAAGAAGTTTCAATGTATTTTTCAGCAACGAGCGGAACCAGAATGGAAAGCCAGAACAGAAGAAGAAATGAGAAATACACCCTACTATCGTTAGTGCATTATTTCTATATATTATAAAATTGTACTTTTTAATATCTTTGAAACATTTTGGACATTCTTTGAATAATTATTGAGATAATTTGTTAATTACAGCAAGGCGAAACAATTGGCCTCCGTTGCCGGACAAATGCTGTTTTCAACCATGCTTTTATCAAGATATTGATGTCGAGATACATACTGATTTTCAAAAGATTGTGAGGCAATTGTATTACCTCTGGATGTGTAAGCGTTTATTAATTATGCATAATAGTGTTTTTTAACTTTAAATACCGTATATACATTTGTACGTTCTTTACAGTTCATGGCTGTGTTCTTTTAATGAACGTAATTGGGGGATTTGTTTTGATGCTCTATGGTCAGGGTTTCCCTGCGTTTGGCCTGGCTATCTTATATCTCATACTTTTTACTCCGTTTTCTTTTATGTGTTGGTTTAGACCAGCATATAGGGCATTCAAGTAAGATAAATCCGCTTTTAAGATTCATGTATGAAGTTTGAGAAATAGATTAAACAAGATTGCTTTGATCTTTTTCAGGAACGATAGCTCCTTCAACTTTATGGTTTTTTTCTTTGTCTTTTTCTTTCAACTAATTGTCACCAGTATTCAGGCTATAGGTATTCCCGGAGCAGGCACTTGGTAATAAATATTTTCTGTTGCATTTTTGTCATAAACACATGAGAACACTTATAAATTAAATGTTATGTTTTTAGCGGTATAATCACAGCGATTAGTTTGTTCGATTCGACGGCCAAAGGAATCTTTGTTGGTCTTCTTATGCTCTTTGTCGCAATTTGTTTCGTCATTGCGGCATGTGGTGATCTTTTACTGCTCACCAAGGTATAGTTTTTCCATATTAGAAATATATTTTTCTATTGATATGATTGTTATTAATATTTTTTTTTTTTAATCTCTGAAAAGCAAACTGGAATTGTTTGTTTTCAACTCTTGGATATGTTTTTTTTTCAGATACATCGCATTTATCGCACGTCCGACGCGAGTGTCACGAAGGCGCAGCAAGAATTCGCTACAACATTCTTGCGAAACGAGCACGTGCAAAACGCCGCGAGCAACGTCGCGGCTAGCGCGGTTCGCTCCCAGATGGCCAACGCCGCTAACCAACCGCGTTATTAAATAACTCTATCAACTTTTATTTGTTCCACGACACATTACGTTACACTATGTTCTGGCTTTACATCATTCAGTAAGTGAAATAGATCTCATTTTGCTATTTTATAGAAACGCCATTTGTATTGCTAAAAACAGTACGGGCAATACGCGAATATTTGTGCTTCACGGTCGTTAAGTCTCGGATATACCGTTGCATCAACAACGCGGTAATTTATACGGCTATATTCCTGCGAAATATCGAACTACTGATGAGTGTGTTGCTAAAGAAATTTCTCGTAACTGACACGTATTGTGTTTCTAAATACTTTACACAAAATTACTACATGTCCAAATATTTCTGCACAAGAGGTCGACATGTTTGTTTCTTATTCGTTACGTTTATTTATAAGCTAATCAAATTAGGATGTACACTGATGTGAGTGAGCTATTAATAATAATCATATTTCCATAATGTTATTATTACATAATTGCTTACATTTATCTGTTTTCATATGTTAGTAGCATAGCCTCATTGACAATGTGATCATGTTATAGGAATGTCACAATATGACTATATATATTATAGGAGAAAAAATATCACAATAATTAAATTTATTCTAAGTAACTTAAAAAAAACTGTCTCTTATAGAACAATTTTATTTTTTCGTTTGTTGAATATTAACATAAAAAAAGCTAATTTGTGAATATTTACAATTTGTTTTTAGAAACCTTGTAAAATCCTACTGAACATTCCTGTTTTATATGTTGAATCAATGAGTTTTACTACGATTGTTTTATTGAACAACTCTTATTTTTGAAACTTGGATTATAAAATAATAATTCAAAGAAAAAAATTAAATTTCATTAAAAAAAACGTTCATAGGAAATTTTATGTGAGCTGATTTTCATAATTTATATATGAGCATCAAGGGATAATGTAGTTATTGTAAAAACTTTAGATGTGTATAATTTTCCGATAAAATAATTAAGGAATCGATTGTTATTTGTTTGCAAGCAAAGTGCATATTAAAAACACTTATATTTGCATATTCTCTCTTATATCAGATAATAATACTAATAAAGATACCAAACAAACTAAAAATTCCTAAAAAAATCAATCATTACAATGTAATTATAAATGTAAGTAATAAAAATAAAAATCACATTTTATAAAATGGCATAATAAACACGTTATATAATTAATTGATATTATGAACAATTTAATTGTTTAAGTCTCGGTTGTAACATATACGGATTAATATTTATATGTATTCTTGTAAATCAAGTTTTTTGAGTAAGTCTTGTGCTGTAAGAACATATTAAAATATCAATATAAAGAAGTGTTAAAAGAAAGAGCTTTGTTCAACATACGTATTACCTTTAGAATGATATGTTGCAATTGGATTTATTGGAAATGGACAGCCGACGTCGGAATTATCCAAATTGGTTTCAATCAATTCCGCTGCGGTCACAGCGTCAACAACTTCCACCTCATTTCGAAACATGAGTTTTGCATGACCTTCTGCTAATCTGAAAAAAACGTTACTCTAAATTTGTGTTTACTAATTTTTTTTTGCATAGGTGGAACTGATAAACAAAAAAGAAATTATCTTTCTCGCATATTGGATGACTAAACGACTAATAATATACACACCTGATAAGACTATCTAAAAGTCGCACTGTTGTTCTTTCAGGTCTTCTTAACGGATTTGATCTGTGATAAAGATAAGTTGCGCTAAGTATTCTTTTTGCTGCTTCAGTTAGCACCGGCTTCAATGCACGCACATGCGCGAAATATTCACAGAGAGTCTCTTCCGTCCACAAGCCAGTTAGATTTTGAGGACCCATGTATGTTTCGGAAAATCTACAACAGTTATACAACAGTATATTTCGTACAATCTGTAATTGCGAGAAATCTTGTTGTTATAAAAGAGAAATGTGTATAAAAAAAGAAATATTCATTACGAATTATTTCCTTCCTCTTCGCAGGCAATTTTTAAGATGTGACTCGATGTCATTCTGTCCCATTCGGGGTTTCTGTTATCTTTCAGAAGGAGAATCAGATCGAAACGCGACAAGAGAGGATTTCCCAGACAGGTTTTCCAATCTGTACCCTTGAAACATCCACCGTCCGGATTGGTGGCTGCGATAATGGAACAGCGGCAATTTAAAGTGCTCAACATGCCGGCTTTGGCTATAGAAATTGTTTGTTGTTCCATCGCTTCGTGTACAGAAGTTCTGTCGTGCGAACTCATTGTCGTGAACTCGTCCACGCAACACACACCACCGTCGGCGAGTACCAAGGCGCCGGCTTCTAAGTGCCAACCGTCTGAATCCTAGAATTTATCTCTCGCAATATATCGCAAAAATAATTTATATAAGTAGAAACTATAAATAAGATTAATTAACATGTACTAACTTTAACAGCAGCTGCTGTGAGTCCAGCAGCAGTAGTACCGATGCCAGTTGTAAAGACGGACCGCGAACTCAGTCGGGACGCAGCACGAAGCAATTGCGATTTGCCAGTACCAGGATCTCCTATCAGAAGTAGATGAGGTTCACCTCTTACGCGTGTTCCCGTTTCGCTTGTTTTTGCCACACCACCGCACATAACAACGGCCAATGCCAATTTCGTAATATACATCCCGTACAACTATCATCCGAGAAAAACGCAGAACGTTTATTAAAAAAAGATTTGTGTTACAGGTTTAATATTGCAAAGCACTATTTTGTAATATGCAAATTTAATTATATACTTGGGGACAGATAGAAGCGAGAATATTGTCTCTGCCGGCTAACGCGTTATCTTGATAATGTTCCCAGTATGCCGTAAAAGTGTCTTTTAACTCGGCAGTGGAAAATGTCGCCTCTGAGACTTTTCTGCGCACAGAAACGCTATTTGCCATCAGAAACGTCGTGGCTTCTGCACGTTGGCCCACTTTCAACGTAACCCAGTTTCGTATAATTACTCCGCTGCAAATAATTTTACAAGTAATTTAGTTTTTATCTAGTTAGTATAATTAAAATTTAGTTATCTCTCCTTTTTTTAAAATGATATACCTGATGTCTACGTTATCTCCGGGTCTACATTTGTCGACAAGATCGTCCAACAAAACTACTTGTAGTCCCACTGAGTAACAGCTTCTTGTATCTGTTTTACACTTGTCCTACATACAGATATCGATTGCATATTTGATGTTTAAAGACAAAGAAGAGAAAGAACAGACGCATTACTAATATATTTTAATATTTTTTACACGAAATTTCCTCTACATACTTGAATCTTCATTTCTTGATAATCTGAACAATCACCTTGTTGCAAGGATGTTGCAGCTGTCACATTTTGTGACCGACACGATTCACAGTGCTTAACATTCCTAAACATTCGTTTCTCCCACTCCAACTAGAACCAATGAGTGAAAAGTTAAAACTAATTGTCTCTCACAGATATTAGACCTTACTTACCTTGGCAACATTAACATGGTCGCACTTCTTACAGACAAAACGCTTCTTCAGGTTTATAACACTAGGCTGGGACATACGCACTACAATTCCAGATGTTGAAATCAGCTCACCAATCTGACCTGTGTCGATTTTCAATGGCACCGCAATAATTCTGACATGAATCTGCACATTGACAGTAAAATAAAGACTGAATTATCAACAAAACTATGTACTGTGATTGTCAACATAAATTCAAGTCAAAATAAATTTGCAACGTTACACTGAACCAATTCACAGGCAACCGAACTGATGCTACTAAAAATTCATACTCTAGTTTTTACTATTTGGATTCCTTCGCATAGCCTTTCCTGAGCTCTTATCGCTGCCTCATCACACAGTGGTAAGTAGTGTCTAGGATTTCGCAGGATCTTCTCTGCATTTTCTGTATCAGCTTCAAACAATGACACAAAGCTGAAAGATCGAGCGTATAAAGAAATATGTAACAATTTATATTACATACAGAATTTTGTTAAAAAGTGCTGATGAAGAAGCAACTTACTTCACATATATTGAATAGACCAAATTATCCTCTGCGGCATTTAAAATCTCTTTTATATCTTTCTCGTGGTGCTTTAAAAGATAATCTTCAAGCATGTCGACAGCTTGCAGAAAATGTTAACTATGATTTTTTATTGTTAACAGCGTACATATAAATTAACACTTTTATAACAAGTAAGGAATGAGGTTATTTATTTATTGTGCTTTCAGCTACTGTTGTTAAACTTTAACACTTTTACGTGAAATAATATATCGCAACACACTCCAAACCTATCAACCTGTCAACCTGTCACACGTGATTATTCGCGAATGTCTTCCCGCCAAATAACTGCGCACAAATGTAGCCACTATTTGAATTTCATATTTCTCTAGATTTTCCTAGCGCGAACAAGAGGTTTGTTCTTTTTCCACAACTAGTAGCAGTCAGTGTACGGAAAAAAGAACAAACCTAAGTGCAGAGAGTGTAAGTCGTATAGAGTGCGCAGCTTCACGCATGCGCCGCACAGTTCGCGCCAACAAGATGTCCCGCGCACGGTATCGCGTCGCGGCTGCAAAACAATTGCGTGTTTTTCGATTAAACTAAGTAGAAAACGTAAGTGAAAACGTAAGTGAGAGAACCTATTTCAATTAGTTCGGTGTGTGAAGTGTGTATATTGTGACAAGAAACGAAGGGTTTGACAAGCGGCGGCTGATCAGAGAACTTTCCTGACTACAGAGTGCGAAACATCCCATCCATCTTCTTCCAAGAGTACGTCCTACCTATACCTTCTAAGTATGAATATTCATTCGCCTTATTGTTTTTAATGCATAAAGTAATGCAAAAACAAAAACGTATAACTTAATTTAACAGCATAATTTCTACTTTCTTGTCGCCTCTTTCGAAACTACAAGAATTATAATGTAACGAGAGGACAAATTGTAATGCAAAATTGTTGAGCAAAAAATATTGTTATTTATAAGTTAATCATCTGATTTATAATTTAATCATCTTATTTAGAATTTAATCCATGTGGTTGTTTATTTCAACAACAGAAAAATTGACGTTTTCAACAAATATTATCCGTTTCGAAAAAGCGCGACTACATCATGTTGCGAGTAGCAGTAGTCTAAAACACTATCAATGCCACAGGCTTGTCAGCTCTGTCAGTTAAACGCTTGAAATTCTATTTGAGCTGAAAAGCGTTCTCTAGCGCGCGCTGCGGTTCGAGAGTCGGTCGCAGTTTCGATTACTTTTCGCCAAACCGCATCGGCGACTGACCTCCATTAATCGATCGCCGTCGTCCGTTCGTCCCATAATTCCGCGTCGCGGTTTTCTGCGGGACTCTGCGGCAAAAGTTTTTCCGCAACAGCGGAAACCTTTTCTCGATTTTCGAGCGGGACGCAAATGCGGGTGAGGAAAAGAGGTCAAATTCAATAAGATCGATCAAGAAAATAATAATAAATGTTGTTGTTGAATATATGCACGCGAATGAATATTCGCGGATTTTTCCCGCATATTTGAGTTAATAATATTTGAGTTACGATGACATCGGTTTTTTCGCTCGTTCGAACCGCGCGGCCGAAGAAAACGGACATGTCGGCGGAAATACACACGCGGCAATAATAATACAACGCTGTACAGTCGAATAAGCGCGTTTCTCTTTTTCTCGCCTGACTTTCCCGCGCTTTTTCACGTCACGTTATGAACATGTTTTCTTTATTTATCGCTTATCGCGGAAAGTGCAAATATGTAGAACAAATGCGGCACATCATCAATCTTTGTGAGAAAGAACGATTTTCTTGCTAAACATTGTATAATCTTCAGATATTTTTAATCGCTAAATTGAAGAATCAAGTTATTATTCGCGTGTATTAAATTTTGTGCACAATGCCTCGTATATTGCAATAAAAGAAAAGATCAAAAACGTGTCTGGGAAACAAAGCGCGTTGATCAACACAGTTTATGCGATTTGGAATACGCAACTTGTTTTACATTTGTCGATTTTCTCATCTGACACTATATCGATTTTCTCTCTTCCTCGAGTTTGACAGCCGGGAGGTATTTTATATAAATTGGAGTACGATATTCTCTCTTTCTCTTAAATGAAGATAATGTACATTAAATATATGACGCCTGTATTGGTTTTACGATGTCATTAGTAACGATTCTCTTTACGACCTGTTTCTGAGTTATAAATTACTGGCTGGATACACGGCGTTGTGAGAGAAACAGTGTAATTAGCGTTACTGTGTCGCGCAACCATATATATAGATATATATATATATATATATATATATGCACGTATATATACGTATATATACACGATCAAAACTTGCCTCATCCGTTTTGTGCTCTAACGTCACGAGCTTAGGTAAGATCTCGCCGCGGATGTTCAAAGCAGCCTCCGTTTTCTAAATTTATTCTTCGCTTCTCATTTCCGTCGCGCGTTTCACATTATTATTTACGGATATTTTAGACTAAAACCGCGTACGTTTGTAAGGCATATTACTAAAGTAAATGCATAGAATATGTATATATTTTAATAAGATATATTTCGACACACAGTCTCTTTGCTCAATTTTTAACGCTTTCTTCGTGTAAAAGAGCGCGGCGCGATCGGCTCTTCCGATTTTTCCTCGCCATTAACGATACGATTTGATTTCGACCGAGAAACGCGACAACAGAGCTGAGCGATGAATTCGTAACGAGACGCAAACCGTTTTCCGCATTGAAATTTCTCTCTTCAGCCCCGTACTTGAGATTCCGCGAAACGCAAATTTTCGCTCCGTCCGATTGAGCGGTGTAGCGCGTGGTAAAATCGCTGGGGGGTTTAAGTCGTGCGAGTCTGTGTATGTGTGTGTGTGTGTATATATATATATATCTCGCGCATTTCCTGCGAGCACAATTCCATATAAGTTGTTGTCAGCCGCAGGCGGCAGCTGGAAATTATAAGAAGTTGAATGCCGTCGGGGAATGTCCAGAAAAATATCGCCTTCTTCCCCTCCGAACCATTAACACCAGGTTTATTATTTGTCGTCCGTTGATACACCTGTCGAAGGCTACATCGCGAACGTGGAAAATGACAGATTCGACAAAAATATACGTGAAAATATAGGTAATTAATAATTGAAACAACAAGCGCGAGAAAGCTTATTCTGCAAATTGGAAAATATCACGTTCGCATCGAGATAAAATATTTTTAATAATTGATACGATTTCGGTTTACTCTTAGCTCCGTCCGCTATATGTACGTTTCCATTTTATATCTCTCGGGTTTTGCCCGTTAAAATATGGTCGACAACCGATAATTATTGAACTTGCCACTGACGATACGCACATTATTTAATTTCAAATTAATGTAACGTTCTTTTGCACATCGCTCGAGCTCGCTCTTTATGTGTCGTTTCGTCTTTGTGTCCAAACGCGTATTTTGCGAAATTATTTGCCGACAAACGTACACAAGCCCGTTTTCCGTGTAATTGCAACGTATAATGTCATTTAAAAAAACCAACATTTATACGTTACACACAAATATGAGAGAAATCGCGCGGATCAAACGAATTTTGAGATGTGTTTTGGAATATTATTTTCCTTGTTACGCAAGAAACTCTCGATGTTTAACTCACGGACGTATTTTATACATTATCTGAATTCTCTGTATCAATTTCGCCGATATTTTGCATCGCGTAACATCGCTTTTGAGAAACACGATCTTTTTCCTTTGCCCGACATATAGGACATAATGACACAAAAAACACGTAAAATTTTTCTAAATTTTAGCTGCTCAACTCGTGCTCTTCCGACGAAAGTTGCAAAACATTTATTAATATTTCGTTTTTAAAAAAAATTGCATTAGACGCACGTGTGTCGAAATAAATGGATTATCCCAGAAAATGGGCTTTTGATATATTTTAAATTTTCTCTGCCGCGTACACTTCCTAAATTATTTCACATCACATGAATAAAGGCCGGACACAAATGGCTAGTATTTAATTCAGTTTCGAATATAGCTAATATTTATTGCAGTTTGTATTGTTATAAAATAGAATGAGAGATTTGACGTTTTCGGTATGTAATAAAATTTGGTTCATTTTGTATTATCATACATCATTTCTATAAGGTGCTATTAAATTTTCTCCACATCCATGTGCCAGCACAATTATATATTTTTAGTATTATATATTTTTGTGAGAGAAAGAGAGATTTATATTATCGCCTCTAGATCTGAATTTAAAAACTACTTGTCGTCGATCAATTATCGTAAATCACGTCGGGAACAAACACGAAATATCTTCATCACGGTTTTCGAAAGCGATTAGGAAAGAATATCTATCTCTTGGAAGGGAGGAAGGACCGCGTCTTTTCCAAATGATTTAAATGCCGTCGAAACTGCTTACGCAACCATAGAAAAATCGCTCGGTTGTTCCATTTGGCAGTAAACCGACGACAGTTAGTTTTCACGGAAACGTCGCGCGTGTATTCAGATTTTCTAAGACAATCTTAAACATTTTACGTTGTTGTAAAGTACTTTGATTTATTCAACAATTTTACATTTTATCGTTCAAAACACCACTTGGCGTTTCGAAGGACAGAGTACGATCCGAAAGAACGGGAATATCTTGACAAGCGGAGGAAAAGAGACGGTCGTGTCTTGTCTCCGGCAAGGACTTTCCACGTCCCGCGGCGCTCTTTAATAATACATCCCGGAACACCCCCGTTAATCACACCGATGAAATATAATTTAATACCTCACCGAGACCGTGGGACGACCACTAAAAATGACGAACGGCCGGGAAACACGCGGCAAACGTGCCACCTACAAGCGAGATCCCCCTTAAGCGCGCCACCTCGGACGTACAATAACGATAAAGGGTTGGGTATTCGTGAACGACCCTTCTGGCATGGGCACTCGTGAAAGAGCGTATGTGGGCTGTACATTACATTCGGTCCACTCCGCCGCACTCAATAGCCTCCCAATTCGCAGAATTCCTTCGTGTATATAGAGAACGGATCGTTCGCTTCTTCCCCGAATGATGATGGGACAAATTCGGGATAGAAAGGGGAAGGCGGAGGGGGAAAGGGACAGAGATGCTTAGTGTGTAATATTCAATTGATAGATCTCTCCCTACGCACGTGTCGTAATTTAAATTGTTCGACGGAAATAGAAGAGTTCGATTCAGATCTCAAATTATTTGTCGGCGTTTTGTACAGCTCTTTAAAATATTTACTCGAAATAATTGTGTTTGAGATAAACTCGTCAATTGTCTCTCGATATTTTTGTTTTACATAAATAGTTTTACACGAACTACAAAGTGCGCGTTTGAACAATACGGAAGTTTCGAAGACGTAGAAAGAATTGATTTTATTAATTTTTAAAGATACGAAGATGAGGTAATTTTTTTTTTTTCACAACGATACAGCGTTATAGCGCCTCGATACGGTCTATACGGTCTGTAGATAGCGGCGAAAGAGTTTTCTTCTATTCTCGGAGATTCTCGGGAGAGGCCATGGTCACGTAGATATCGATTATATTGATCCGGCGGGGACGATCTAGTTACTCGGCGAAGAAGTCTTCGTTATTGCCGGCATTCGCACTGATGAGGTTCGCTCTCGAGCATGTTCTTTTCGAGTTCTTGTGCGACGCTCGTGGGAGCACACGAGAAGCTGTTGCTGCGGATCGAATCAAGACGACATGTTCGTGACAATGACGGCAATTTCGACAGACAAAGATGCTTCCGACGATTTTGACGCGCGAATGCGACAATGAACCGGATTCTTATTAGGTTCCAAAACGAAGGTTTCAAACTCTCGCTTTGATTAGAGTCCCGAGCGAAGAGAGGAGAAGCAAATGCATTTTTATTTAAACGTCGAACATCGTGTGCTACTCATTTACTACTTTTTAAAATATACGTTACATCTGTTTTGCTCGACACAACAATCTTGTGTGTTATTGTTCGTTATTCAAAAACGAAACGTTTTCAAATTTACTGCCATGTGTTTTATCATACGCCGCGCAAACGCGACGCTCTGTTCTCCCGCTCTTTCATTTTCCGCTGAAGAGTATTAATGTCACCTCGGTGTAAACCGTAATACGATTAGCGAGACAAACATAAATATACAGTTCACGGCACATGTCTATAAATAAAAGCGGAGTTTGCGCCGATAAATCCGTTTGTTCGCGCGCGTACGTCGTTGGATATCTCGCTGTGCGCACATTCTTCGTATTAATTCGCGAACGTGATCGCGAAATATCAGCATGAATATCGATACGGGCTTTCTCAGATGTGGTAATAAAGACATAAGGGACAGATTATTTTATCATTGTTTATACCAGCAATAATCTATGAAGCTTAAAATACAGAGAAGTTTGCACTGCCATTGTGTATGTCACAAAAAAAAAAAAAAAAAAAAAAAAAAAAAAAGAGCGATGTGAGAAAAGTGATTTGCCGTGTAGTTTGAGGTATAACAGATTTAAAAGGCCTTTGTTATCCCGCATTCGTTCGCAGAACGAACATTTCACGGCTTATTCCTCGAGGTTGTGTTTGCCACGAACAGCTCCTAGAAGTTATCTCCCGCAGTTTTCGAAGAAAGACATTAAGTCAATCCATAAATCATTCTTCGATTTCGTTTCGGACTCGAACGAGACGCGTTAACTCGGCTAATTTCTTTCAATACACACAGACATTCGTTTTCGCTCGTATTTTTTGATTCAGACGTTTTTATATATGTATATGATCGATTCGCTTCAATCTCGCCACAACCTCCTCGTATAATAACATTTCTGAGACACATATTTCCTTTCTTTCGCATGATAAATGTCGGAGATTCTATCGATAATGTGTTTTGAAATTAAAAATAAAATAGTTTTAACTGTTGGCACATTTTGTGCAACGAAAAAGTGTGAGTTTCACATGTGATATTTATCTTACGAGAGGCGATTGACAAGTATCCGAAACGAAAAAAAGGCAAACAACAATTTATCGGATTGAAATCGAAGTATTTATTTTTCAATACGCTCGCCTTTTACCTCGATACACTTTGACCGTAACGCTTCTCGAGAGCTGCACTCAGATATGTCACTTTGGTAAGAACGATTTCTCGAGTTCTCGAGAATAGCCATTTACGATTACTTCGTTGTTGCGCGAAAATATCTCTCCACGAGATTTTTTTTAGATTCGAAAATAAGCGAAAATCGCACGTATCTGTGGCGTATAAGCAGATGAAACTCAAGCCCAATTCGCGTAAATTTTATTATCAATTTTATTATTAGCTGTTGCAACAGTTGAAGTGTGTACTTTGACAAAAGGATAATTAAATTTGAAACTTGTCAACAGTACGCAACGCGATACTATTGGGCGTCGTTTCGGTTACTCATCGCCTCTCCGTGAAATTTTGAGTCCAAATGAATCTACTGTTTAATTGCTGTTTAGCGAAGTCATGGACAAACGGTAAAAGATCCTCTTTATTTATATTCTCGTGCTATCGAGCTTAAGAATGCGGACGCGCATAATAAAGAAGCATTGTCTCGCGGTGTGTATCACGCTGTGTCGTGTAACGGTGCTTTAAAGGTGCACCTTCTTGCGGCTGTAAGTTCAGGGAGAAGAGAATTTCATTTTCATCTATCTTCCTCTGAACTCTCTCTCCGCTATGGCGCGCCGTTAGACGTCTTAGAGTTAAAAAATTGCGCCGCGACTTAAGAATGCATTGCTGCGCGCAGTTGGCGTCACGTGGAACGGAGTTATGAGATAATGACCGTTTGCGGGAAATAAGAACCGTCTGTGTAAGAATCAAACGATGATACATTATTCGTTCGCGGTTATCTCGGTGATTTTTGCGAAATCACAGAAATTGCATTTGTAAAAAAATGGAGAGGAGGTAACGTATTTTGAAAATACTTCTAAATTTATCTATTTATGATCAATATTAAATAGTCGTGCGAAGAAAAAGAGAGAAATAATGGCGTGTAATTGAGAGTCTGTGTGCGATTGTTCATTTAACGAAGCACCCCTCCTCAGAGATGTGTCTTCATTTGCGTACGGTTCATTTCTAACGACATGCAACGGAAAACGTTGGATGATATTTAAAACCAAGAATGATGCTTCTATACGCGGGAGAAATGCCCCGATATAATGCTTTATCTACCTCCGCCGTGTCTATGTGTGGTCTATGTGGAGAAAATATGGTTGGATATAATAAAAACGCATCGCCTCGGGCTATATCACGTTATGCCGCATAACCGTTGTTTTAAAAAGGTTTCTCGGAGACGTAGGAGTGAGAATAAAACGTCATTTTCCATACATCCTCCTTTGTCCCTATCTATATTATGCACGCCTGCGTTAAGGCGTTCTGGTGAACGAAAGCTTGTTCATTACGGTCGATCTTAACACGTGGAACGTATAGTCATCGCTTCTATATACTACGCAATGTAAATCGCGCGTATAATACGTTTACATAGAGAATCGCGTTTGTCTAAAATTCGTTAAATAAATTCGTGGAAAAGATCGGAAACTTAAAAATAATAATACAAGGAAAACACGCACAAATGTTTCTACACGAGTATCGTAATGGAATGTAAAATTAGAAAATGTTTTTTCGTAGGATAAACACGATATGAATACGTCCCGATAAGATAAACACGTTCGATCTTTCATATTCTGCAATGGAAAATCGTTATCTATTTCGCGTCCCGTATTTCAGTATGTGTTTACGTAACTTCGTAATAAAGCGATTTTTTCTGGCCAAACTTCGTATTTTTTTTCTCGATTTCACTTGTAGAATATGCTCCCGCAGTTCGGCGGAATAAAGACTCCGGGACATGCTGTATAAAAACAAATAAATCCGTCACAAGCCCAATCTCTTATTTTTCTAACACATAAATTTAAAAAAAAATCATATTTTCGTAGTCTGTAACTTTCGCGCGGACAGACGCGCGAGATACGATCTCACCGATATTGCATGTGAGGGTCGTTTCAAAAAATTGAACGGTCGGCGGGGGGTTGCACCTAATAAATTATCAGCGGGAAGAGGAGGAACGACTTTCGGAGTCGTTCGGAACTTTGAATTATGAGACCGCGGTGACTCTGCAACTCGCCGCTTCTGTGAGCCTTTTGACGTTTATATTCCGATGTCTAAGACGACGCGTTGTAATCCCGGGATTTTGTTTTTTTCTACGAACATACTTTTCAGACATTTTACGCTCATTAAGAAGAGAAAATTGAGGAGACATTTTTTATTGATGATTCGTACGTAAATGCTGGAGCGTCGTTAAGATCGCGACTTATTCGAGCGCGAGCACGACGAATCGCCCGTTCTTGAAATTGATAAAGCTATGCAAGGATTTGAGAGAGAAGATTTAATGCCGCTTTGCTGAAAATTTATAGCTTCGGTATGTAATAAATTGATTATGCACGTTAGCGGAGTTGACGCTTGATAAGCCTGCGAGTATTAATTCTATATAAACTTGAGCGCATTCTGCATAAACAGAGGTTGTATGTAATACGCGTGAATAAGTATTTGGAGCACGTAAAAATAATAAATGAAGAGAAAAGAGAAATTAATAATATCGAAACGCCTCACGGTTTCCATATTTTCGTTTCACTAAGAGTAAAATTTTATACAAAATATTTATGAGAAAGAAAGACGAGATTAGATAGAGACAGTTAGAGAACGTGCACGCGCAGCATTGCTTCGTAAACTTTTCACGCCGCTAAGGATCAGACGTGTCTTTTCGCAGAGCAAATATCACACATCATCGCGAAGTTTTTAATAATTCTTTCTCTCAAATCCCCGGAGACTCCGCGAGAGAATCTCTTACACTTCAGATTTATCTGATTTGATCGATCAGATTCCCCGTGTCTACTTTCGACTTCGGCCTTGCTGTACGATTGATACATACACGCGCCCACATACGTATATAAATCGGAGACGGGAAGAAGAAGTTCGAAAAAAAAACGACACTATAAGCCGGAGAAGACCGTCCCGATATCCCTCACGTGATCCATTTCTTTTCTTGGGTTACGACCGGCGGCCCATCATCATCCGACGACTAATTGTTTCTTTCGACGAACACACGGACGGGCCACTCGATCACGCGGGATGATCTATAGCGGAGTAAATCTTGTTTAGCGAGATACAGGTGGTCATCCTGTACAGCGGGAATAGAGCTTGATGGATGGCCGGTACCGATCTTGCGGTGCCTCGTGGTTTAGACGCCAAACATACTGATACGTTAACACGGCGGGACGTTCGGTGTAGTTTAACAAAGCTTTGACGGACTCGCGCCGATGCTCCCGCCCGTATGCTCGTTTTATGGAGATGCATCGACCGCGCGTGTATTGCGAGAATCCCCCATAACGCTTGACGTTTGTGTTCTCGCCGCGGGTGTGCGAGCACATGCGAACGGCGGGATTTGGGTCCCGTTTGCACTTATGATTGATTAAGGCAAAGTGTCAATCGAACGGAATCATGAAGAGAAATCTCTGGGAGAGAGAGAGAGAGAGAGAGAACATGCTTTTCGTCAAAATTTAAGAGCTCGCGCAGATGACACTCTCGAATCCGATTTTCGCGGAGAAATACAAACGTTTTTGATGACAAGCAAATATTTTCCGTAGCGCATAATTTCAAATTTAGAACCAGAAAAATATTTTCGTAAAAAGTCATTTCAATTTATGGCACGTCGTACAGCTAAAGAACTTTTTTTTCTGATTAATTACGTTGACGTTGTAAAACCATTAAGTCGCAAGTCAACAATTTTTTTTTTCCCGCCACCCGGCTGTGATTTGTGGGATACAAAGCAATGCCGCATCTCCTTTTTCTTTTCGCGGCTTTCGGTGCACGTGATCCTTTTTTTAGATCGGTATAGCTGTTTCCGTCCTCCTTCGTCTTCGTCGACGACATTCTTTCCCACGTCAGTTTTATCTTTAACTCTGAATTAGCTGGGGAACATTTGGAAAGTTCGAAAAATTTATTTTCACACAAAAAATGTATATTATATTATTTATATTATTTATTTTTAATATGTTATATATACATTATTGTTTATCTTAGTACAGAGAATATATTTTTTCTCGTTATTGAAATTTTATTAACTGCGTCATTATAATAATGAAAGTTTTTCCTCGTATTAATACAAAAAAAAAAAACTCAAATCTTTTATTGTAAGCGCGTCAAATCTATTACACAAATCACGTGGAATATTACAAAGTGGCAGTCAAGCTGAGATCTAATGCCCTGTGAAACTTCTTATACACGCGCGTTCATAGACGTGTGTTTTGCGTAGCCGGTAAAGAGATCGTAGATCATTGGATAATGATGGGATGTTCCATCCCATTCGCTTGTAATCCCATCCTCCCTGGCACAACAGTCATCATGTCGTCGTGGTACGGATCACTTAGGGATCATTAGCTTTATGGCGCTTCCGTATGGCCAGCCGTTCGCGTGCAAGTGAATATCGCTCGAATATACTACAAATCTACCGCGACACATACGACGTTGTCTATTGCGAATTTACAATAAAAAAAAAAAAAAAAAACACGCGTTGCAACAATTATCGTCTGAATTATTTAACGAAGCTCACGCGAACGCGATGTTCGCGAGAATATCGTCCTCAAAAAAACGAAACTTGGCGAAAAATGCTGCGCGCGCGAAGCGAAACAAAGTGAGATGTAACGAGAACGAAAAAGCCGGCGGGCTGATAAAGTTAATAAATCGCGTCCCAAGAAAGCAGGCTACTTATTAAAACATACGAGCGGGCGCCGCCAAGCCGGGAAAGAAGTCGCCAAATCCCAGACACTAACAGGGATCGATTTACTCGAGTGAAAAAGCTGCCGGCCGACCGGCTGGCCGAGCAATTTCCGTCGCGGTGGAAGCGATGATTAATTTTCCCGAAGCGCGATCCACGAAGAAACCCGCAACACGGAGTCTCACGCGCGCGCGCGCGCGAGCGCGAGGTGGCGGCGGCGCAGGTTACCACGAGAGAAGTCGAATTAATCCAGATGCCACGCGATATCCTTGGCCGCGCGCATTGCATCTGCCGGCTGTGTTGGTCGCGTTGTAACGGCACACCGCGGATGTATATCGCGGATATTGTGTTACTGTATTTCATTACCGGAGCCGGACGTTGCGGCGGTATATCCTGGATGCGAGAAGAGGGAAACCCGCGCGCGTTGCGAGAACGCGCAACACTCTCTCCTTCGCGCGCGAGGTGTTCGACGGACATCAGCTCCGACTTCCGGCCCCGTTTCATTCAGGAATATCATCTTACGCGCTTTCTCATGATTCAAACTCTCGCTGTCTCTCTCTCTCTCTCTCTCTCTCGTCGTAATCAAAGGCTTGCAAGCAAGCAAGCGCGCACACACGCCCTTATCTCAGCGCTTAGCGCGACCACCCCGATTCTATATGCATAATCGCTATATGGCCCTGAGGTACGAGAACCGGAGACCTTTGGTATACAGTTTCTCCGGTATTACCGGTATAATATATATATATGTATATACATACGGTGCGGTGCGATTTGTTGAAATGCAAGTCGACGGGAATTCACACAGGACAGATTCACAGCGCGTGACTTAACAAGTTTTTTTATTTCTCCACTCGCGCTGCGTCGACTATCTTGAAACTTTCAAGTTCTGAATATTTCCGTTCCGTTTCATTCTCACGCCGGGATCTAATTTCTATTTAAATTACCATCGTAACGATGATAATTTTTTAACGTGCAAAACATACACACACACACACACACACACATCGTGCCGATCGTTAAAACGGTTATATCGCGTCTGGCGAAATTTCTGGCGGAGCGCAAAGAGAAACTAATTATATAACGCGTGATAACGAGGATAATTCGGGGTCCAGTCCGTGACGGTCTCGCACTTGTGCGCTTATAAAGAGAATAGGATTATAAATAGGAATGGAGAGAAGACACAGAGAGACAGAAAGAGAGAGAGAGAAGAGTGCGGACCACGTTATATCCGTCGGTTTCCATTATTACACCGGCGATTTGCATGTGTTATCTTTTTTTTTTTTTGTTTTACACAGAATCCGACTGTCGCCCGCCATTACGTAATTAACTTAACCACCGTGCGCGATATTGTCTCTGAAAGACGAGCACATTTAGCAAAGAGGTAAGACAGTGGTTATTCACAGCCACGTGGCGTCTATTATTTTTCCGTCTTATCTCCCTTTCGCGAAAATATTTAAATTAACATCGGACAAAAGACGTTCGTCACGTGTGGCTATTATTAAACGAACGATTCCTCGCGCGAAACAAGCTCTTCTATACTAGTACGTTGATTGAATTTTGAACGCGGCGAGAGCGAATACATTGTATTTTACATCGTTCAACTTTTGGCTAATTATAATCTTGAAAAATGGCAATTAATTAATGAGAGAATTAGTTTTGGCTTTCTATCGGTCGGTGACACAACAACCAGTTGTATGTAACTTGAACTGAACTTCTGGTCAATTATACAGCCAATTATTTTAGGAAAACACTTGGGTTAATTACGAAGCGCTGATTTTAGGCCGGATCGCGTGCGGTAAACTTATACGAGATTAATTGAATTTAATTTGGCGCCTGAGGGCCGATCGATCGCGCGAGAAGTTAGAATTTATTGTATGACCGCGTTATTAACATTCGGGTGATTGAATTTTAATCCGCGGAATATTTTTGAATTTGGAATAACGAGAGAGAGAGAGAGAGAGAGAGAAAAAGAGAAAGAGAGAGAGAGAGAGAGAGGAAGCTTGATTTATAAAAGTAGAAAAAGAGAAAATGCGCACACGGAGAGAGTCGCTGCAGCTATTATTCCTCTACGGTATCTTTTGTCCAATTATATTTCCAATTATTTTGCGAGCACATCCGGCTTACATAGTACTCGGCGCGTAACGTAGGCGCAATTTAATCATATTTCATTTTCCACCAATTATAAAAGCAGAGACGCCCCGGAAAACCCCGTTTGATTTTATACGCCCGATACTTTTTCAAACATATATCTCTTTACGTCTTTTTATAAATATTACAGCGAGTATGTGTGCGCGCGAGCGGGCTTCATAAATATTTCATAAAATCCCACGTACTCCGTTCCATTAAATTTGAGCATTAAATCGATATATGGCAGAAATATAGTTTTTTTGTGTGTGTTTATTAATTATTAAATGAGTAATTTGTCACACACGCCCGTTTTTTTACCAATTAAAACCACACATGCTCGTCGTTGTTATGAAAGTTTTTCAAAATTTAATAACTCTTTCTCTTATTATATTTTTATACAGCGCGTTTTTATTTTGATGTACTTTTAACTTATATGGTATCACTTAATTTAATTTCAAAAGGAGGATGCGATTATTTCGCCATAAAATATAGAAGTACTCATCTCTTGTATTCTAATGAAAATTTCAATACTTTCCTGATGAGGAAGAGAGAGAGAGAGAGAGAAAGAAGGAAACAGATATCAGAAAAAGAAAGATATAGAGTTTCGAGCCCTTGATAATTAATTCCGCAAACTTATATTTCTGTGACCGAGTTAATTTCACCCACGCAAATTAGGAATTTAATCAAATCTCGGCAGTCATTTCGGCCACGGGTCCGGCCACGCACAAAAATGGCAATTAAACCCGACATGCTGTTATTAAGTTCCACAAATCATCTGCGGAGGCCTGCGTTTTGCGCGAAAAGGAAATAACGCGCTCTCTCGCGCGCAAAATTAATTATAATTTATAAAGATAACTAACAAATTAATACACTTTTTCAAACAACAATCTATTTAAATTTTGACGTGTGTTGCAATGATTGTTTGTTTAATTTGTGCAAAAACATTGCGCAAACGAAAATGTAGAGAAGGTGGTGTAAAAATTTCTCATGTTTCACAAGTTCAGTAACCGTAGCGAGAATGGAAACAAGAGCGAGATTTCGAGAGAGCTTTGCTGTGCTCGAGGAGGACGATCGTTGAACTTCGCTGAGAAATAATAATCATCAGCGTTTCTTCGCGCTGGATAAGCAGTTACAACTACTTACAGGTGCAACTAGTTTGAGAGTTCGTAATGTGCGGCTTCTACAGTGTTCGTGCCGAATATAATAACGTTAGCATTTCGGTGGAGAAGTACAGAAAACGAAAATCAGAAACTACTCCATGACTGTCGTCGTCAGAATCGTTACATGAATTAAAAAAAAAAAAATAAAAAAAAACGTAAAAGAATACTCTTGTCGCTTGTCAAAGATAATTACCATCAAACAAAATAGAGATATCCAATAAATTACCGGAGCGCAATTACGAAAACAAAAAAAAACTCGATAAATATTCCGATAATTATTCTTGCGCACGCACGCACAGCCGACGACGGCTGCGCTTCTTTTTTGCCGTCGTCAAGAGCGGGAGGAAGAATTTGTGTCCCACGGGTCGGCGACGAGGGCGGGCACCGCATTTCTATTCATCGCGGAAAATAAAGCCGGTCTCGATCGCGAGTTCCGATAACCATGAATATTTTATCTGCATATAATATTTTCCGCCGGCGCGTTTCGTCGCATACACACACAGCGCAAGCTGATCCTCTGTTCTGACAAGACGACGACGACGACGACAGGATCGCTATATCGCCACGTACCGTGAATTCGCGGCGTCAATGTGTCGGTATAAACGCGGCGTTGAATCGCGGAGCCGAACAACACGGTTTCGCGGTTTTCGCGCTAGAAAGGACGCGACACGCGCGCGGAGGGATGATGACACGGACATTTGCGAGTCCGGGGATTGCTTTCGAACGCGGGATTAACAACGGGCGCGCCGTGGATTTCGCTGCGAAATGGGCCGAGCATAAAGTCACGGATATCGTTATGACGCGTGTAATGGGTAATGTTGCGTGGCGAAAGTAATGTTGTTTCTCGTTGCCTCGAATATAACGTTGTTAATAGATGCGTCGCTTTGCGCGTCTGTCATCTGGCATGGATTTTATACGCGATGTCACGTATCGCGCGCGCAATGGTCGATACGCGTGGAATATTGATGGTGACCGCTGGATGATATAATTTCAACGCTTGTATTCCGTGCGAATTCTCGTCAAAGATAAAAACTCAAGAGAAGAAGTTAGCGCGCGCTAAGTGTCGAAGAAGAGCGAGAGAAAAAAAACAAGCAAGATTCTTCCGCGTCTCGTTCTTTTTTTTCCGCTCATTCTCTCGGCGCGGACTTCGGCGAAAATTTAAATTTATCCAACGTACGCGCGCGTAAGAGAAATTTTCCACGATAGGCCACTGTGTATGTGTGTGTGTGTGTGTGTGTGTGTGTAATAAAATTCTTTCGCGTGTAAAAATTTCTCGACGACGTTCCTCTTATACGTGTCTTCTCTCGAAAACGTTACGAGAGATGTAAAATTCGTCCCGTTTGTGGTACGAGCACGCCGCGCGCGCTATGATTGCCCGTATTAGAAGGCGAGCACACGTTCGGCGCAATGGATCGCAAATTCTGTATGCATTCGTGGTTAGCGGTGTGAAACGATCGATCGCGCGAGATATGCACACTCGGTGATGCTGCGCTTTTGCGCGGGTCTGCGTCGATGAACAGGCCGCAGGAGAGAGAGAGAGAGAGAGAGAGAGAGAGAGAGAGAGAGAGAGAGAAAGAGAGAGAATTCCCCGTGATACGTCGGAACGCGCGTGTACAACAATCCTACGTGTTGCCCGATAAGCGAAGGGAGAGAGTTCACTGTGCGCGCCCGATTTCGGCCCTTAACCCTTTAACGCTGCTTGTCTCGAATTGACAAACCGTCCGTTTACGAGCGATTTATACACGAGGTTTAAACGAGATGCGCGGATTCATCATCGATTGTCGCGCATTCGTCAACGTTACACCAGAAATATTTTCCGCTCCCGTGTAACGTACATTATTTTCGCGAATATTCTCTCTCCCGCGCGTTTCCTGTTAATGCCGATGTCATTGCCATTCGCGAGTTTAAATTACACACGCCTGCAGCGCGAGACACTTACTAAATTAATTTAAACTAATAGTACTATACTTAGTATACTTTAATTAATATAAGACATATCGCGCACGTCGCTGGCAAGCGCATTTGACGCGAGACAGAATTTATTGTTCTCGCGATAAATTCAACTTTTATAACAATTGTGGGTATATAAATTGGCATTTTCGTGTGTAATTGCGATGTCCACTTCGGAATAATGCGACGTGGTGCAACTCAACACATTTGTGCATCGTTTTCCTGTCGTGTTTGCGGCATGTAAACAGCCAAGCGTGCGCAGCTAATTATGGTCGCTTATACTGATTGCATAAACATGTGCTCTCGCATTTTCGAAGGCGCTACGGGGGGAATATAATAATGTTGCACGGTCTAGATGTGATGCGAAAACTAAATATATAAATTTATTACTATCCGTAAATTTGATGCTCGCGTAAGTAAATTTTCATTTGCAAACAGTAAAAACATTTTATACTCTTTTCAACGTGCGATTAAAATGTCTCAACAAAAACACGAAAGTTTAGTTTCTGTTTTCTTATCCGCGCGCTACGTGCACGATTTGTTAAAATTTGATTCTAGTCTAGATTTACACGTCTCTATCTTTTCTGCGCGTTTTGTTTTCATATTTTCGAAAAAACAAGGCGAAAATCTCTATACGCGCGATCGCTTTGATTTCTCACGTTAAATCGACATGATATCGCGTTAATTCGCGAAAGCGCGCCGCGCGCGCTTATATTTGATCTTCCGTTTCTCCTCTCTCGCACACTATCAACAACGATTCGTCGCTATAATCTCACATTTCGGCGTCGTATATACACACAATATGCGGGCTTCCCGCACACAGATTATCGAGTTCCGTGCACACTCAACGCGGCTATCTTCGTGTATGCTCCGAATTCATGAGGGACAAGCGTTCGCACCACTACCGGTACTACTATATGTGCATCACGACGCCGTGGCCAATTGGTCCTCTCCGCCCGCACGGATTTCACTTGCTTCGCTCCGTGTGTGAGCGCCGCACACGTTTCCCTTCTCTCCACGGACGACAATTCACGCCGCGATCATCGTTGTGGGACACGCACACACCGAGAAAGCTGTCTCGAGTGGATACGTCGTCTCCTTGGTGTGCTCGGTTGCGACGCACCACAGCACGGCTAGTGTGCCCCACGCACCCACAGTGCGTGCGACTGTTTTGTCACGCGTGCGGTCGACACGCGTGTGTGCACGTTATACGTCGTCTCTCTGTTCCTTCTCTCTCTCTCTCTCTCCATCTCTCTGTCTTCGTTGTCGTATTCGTCGTTGGCTTACCTAAGTTTATTGTTAGAGGGACCGTATAGCGTACACTGTGCCGACGGAGTTTGCGGATTTAGTGCGTCTCGCGTGCTGCTCCGGGTATCATGTGCTCTGATCTATCTCTCGATCATTCCGTCGGGTGAGATATATACGAGAGATCCCGCCGACACAATGGAGATTTATGCGCGGAAGTGTGTGCTGACGAAGTGCAAGTTTAGGTGAATTTGTAAAATTTGTAAATATTTTTGGTATCAGTGCGTCGCTCAATACTCGCGATCGTTGTTGAGTTTTTTTTATTTTTTTTTATACACGAGTGAAAAGTATACAAATATATGTACTGTATTTTGACGATAAATTTTGATAATAAATTCCGATAAGTTGTAATGGGAAAATATATAAAAGACACGTCGTGTGAATTATTGTCGGAACGAGAGTAACATTTAATGATTCATCACCAAAGTAAATAATTTTTAAAATATGTATTTTGTATAATCGGAAATGTAAAATCGATGGTATTAAAATGCGAAAATTTATTGTCGCAATTGAAGAAACTTGTTAACGCGATAAAAATACAGAAAAATATGCTTGTATTTCTCTCTGTGGAGGAAAGTAATTAAATCTAAAATAATAAAATGACGCGCGCACACACACACACACACACACACACACATACCAAGAACCATTTTACACGGCCCATTTTTAAATGCGTGGAAAAGAGGATGAAAACCGGACCACCAGAAGTAAATAAAAGTTGTCACAGAGATAGAGAGAGAGAGAGAGAGAAAGAATATACGCACAGCTCCGATCTGTTTACACAGATTCCACAATCTGCCCCCATTTTCCGTATCCTCCATCAGAAGCCTGGAAAATCAAGTGAAACGCAATAGCGAGATTCCGGGGAAGTCGCTCGCTCCATCGGATGACAGAGCTGCGACGGAGAGATGAGAGAGTGAAAAACGAGAAATTAGGATTTCGAGGACAGAGCCAAGAGAGCTCGGAACACGAAAAACCAATTGCACGAAAACTCGAGAGAGGTTGACTTGGATAGTCGAAAGCGCGATAGCTCGATGAGAGAGTCCCAAGGGTTGTAAAGAGAGACACATTGTTTATTCTAGAAATAGTGTTTCTATACATTTAAAAAAGTATTACGCGAATTGCTATTATATACGTATATCGCTTGAGTCGTCATAACTTTTAAGATTTTTATGCGTGGCGACACGCGCATTTCAAAGTGAGAAAAAGGAGAAAATCTCGTCTTTGCGACTAAATAAACAGAGATTTTTATTTTCAAGTTTTTTTTTGAAGTATTAAAACTGTCGCAAGATAAAGTTCAAAAGTATATCAAGCTGACAATAATTGTCGCACAGTTTAAACGGCTTATACCGACTCTCGTCCGTTGATAACGCAATTTTTTCTTCCCAGTTACAAATAAATAGCATCGCGAAATTTGAAGACGAGCAAACACAAAGTTTTTCTTCTTTTTATTTTATTCGTATAAAAAAAAAAAAAATGTATGTGAGAATATACTTCGCTGGATACGTTAAATTTGCACGCCCGTATCTACCCAAACAAGAATTCAAAACGTTCACACAAGAAAGTGTGCAAACACAAAACGCAATCCGGCGGAAATTTCGATGCCGCGGAGCGGAATAGGCAAACCAATATCGTTGACAACATCGACCCTACCGGAGCCACAAAACCGCCGCGCCGTTCCCTAACCGCGGAGGATAAAAACGGCGAACGGATGTTCGAAAAAGTTTCGTCCTTTTGCGGAGGAGTCACCTGAACCGCCGTAGCTAAAATTACTTCGCGATCAGTACCGTCTGCAAATCACGGACGGGCCTTTTTCCCGTCGCCGCGCACACACTCGCCGATGTGGGCGGCTCGCGACGGTTCCAACATCGCTTTCAGCTCCGCTCTCCTGGAGCTAATACATCCTTAAACGTGTCGACAGCTCCCCCATCTCTGTCGCGAATTTGGCCTCATCGCCCACGCCTCTTTCGCTATCTCTCTCATCTCCAAAATCCTAATTAACTTGGTAATTACGTATGCAGGACGGAAGAGCTTTACACACTCCGTTACATCGACGACGAGGAAAAGGGAAAACGAGAGAAACGCTGTTGACGTCGCGCGTACGCGAGTTCCTGGGGGAAACCACTCGATATAAATAACGCGCGGAGAAGTTTACGAAGGTCTTCTCGCAGTTTTTGCCGTTTTTAACATCTTTGTGAAACTTAAAAGGTCGGCAGGAAATTTTGCTTATTTTCAAAAGATATGAGGGCGAGTGAAAAAAGCGAAGGATGTCGAGAATAATAAATCGTATATCCCATATTAGTGTTGGGAAAAGTCGGAAATAATTTATGTTAAAGTTTCAATTTTCGAGGAAAGATATTCTTTTTTTTTTTTCTACGTAAGTTTTGCGCAATCTTTCGTTTGAATTTATGTTTGTAACACGCGTGAGACTACGTCATCGTTGTCTTTGGCCTCGTGTCGCATGTCGATCACGAATCTACATCACGTCAAACGCTTGTACGTCTTCATTTTCTTTCGACTCGACATCCAATCTTGATTCTGGCGAGAGCTTTTTGTCGACCGTGGCCCTCGCATTTTCTCTCACGAAAAATATTCAACGCTATTTTTTCCTCTTTTCATTCGCGCGGGTCTTCTCTCGCTTGACGATGTCATATAAGTGTTTGAATTTTAATTCGCCCCGTCCTGAAAATTTCGTTATTCCCAGCGTGCCCGCGTACATTCGCGCGTCAGAACGTGCACGTAGATACGCGCGCCGTACATACACACAGAGACGCGCGTTTTACGTGTTCGTCCGGTTTTATGTCCCACCCTGCGCACCTGTGTTACACACTCGCTCGCTATCTCCAGCCCGCATCTCTCGTCTCTCCTTCACCCGTTCCCCATCAAGCTCCGTAGCTTAACAAGGGCATTAATTAATAATACCTCCCAGGGATAATTTGCGCCTGCTGTCTTGCATCAGCATTGTCATTGTCCGCATGTGAGCCGCCATCTAACCCTTTGTGTCTGCATCATAGTGCATCTTAAAATTGACCCGGCGCCATTCACGGCCACACACACACACACACGTACACGTACACGTACACGAGTATCACGAAGGTTTTTTTCGATGCTTAGATATCTCGTGTCCAAGTAAAATAACGCAGATAACTTAGCGCTCGCGTATTCGTTGTGGCGGATTTTCAAACGTGTTTGTGCGATTTCAAAATGTTAAAATACAATATTAGATTTGCAAATATTTTTTTTTCGCAATTAATTTGCACGCATTATTCGTACGCGGTTTCATTTGTTACATTTTATTTACGTAACGATCTTTTCGCGTGTGTGTTTCTCTTACAAACAAATGTTACGTAAAATCGGTTTTAATAACGCAGGTAAAAACCGATATTGTTTGTTACATGTCATTTGTCGGAATATCTACAATAACAGCGTTCTAACGGAATGCAAAATTTTTTATTTTTTATTTTTTTTTTGTTACATCGTCCGTCATTTCATGGTTCGACATGTTCCTGGTAAAATTACGTCGTGATATATATTTTCAACTGAGCTCATGCTTTTTATGCCTGCGCGTTTTCCATTAAAAATAGTCGAAATTAAACGTTACACTTCAGGTGTGTTGCAAACGCGCGATGGAATAACTTGTTACATTTTTATTGAACAATTCGATCATTCTGTCAATATTTAAACGATCGTTTACAAAGTTTAACTGTTGTATCACTATTTTTAATTAAAGCTGAAATCTTATTTTATTTTCAAAATATTTACTATTTTTTTTTAATCAATTGAAAAATACGTTGTTTACAACAATATAAAAAGTACGTGAAAAACTTCGATAAAAATCTATAAAATAGATTTTAAATAGAATATTGCGTGTTTTGTTTTACATGTACATATATCTTTTTTTTTTATTTATTTATTTCTATACACAATATTCGAGATATCAATGATGTCGAAATAATAACGCCTTTTAATTATGTGTGTGTGTGTGTGTGTGTGTGTGTGTGTGTAAAAGAAATTCTATTGTGTATCCTCGATCTCCCCAATGGGAGGAAGAAAGGGATGATACTCAACACGTTTAATTTAACTTTGGTCATAAAAGAAACACTTTCTTCCACACGATGCGGAGATAATAATTCTCTGAACCCTCCGACGACAACATATAGAGGCGGATTGAAGACGAGCGGATGACGGCGGTAATGATGACGACGACGTGCCGGCACAAAGCCGGTCGACGAATTAATTAATGGCAAAATGTCATTATCCAGCTGCGGGTTTAATTCGACCGTGAGCGATTTCATCTCGCGCGACTTTATTGCTTTTTTTTTTTTTTTTCGTTTTGTTTGCATCGTGAATCAATGACAATAATAAGTCTTTAACCAGAAATGTATTTATCGGCGGAAAATCGAGACTTTTATAGACGGGAATTAACGAGGTTGTTTTGAAGCATAGTCGGCGGTATAAAACGTGCTTGCTTCCACGATCCATCTGACCCCAATTAACCTACATGCGGATAAAATTCAGTAACGTTGTTACTGAATACAGAGTGGGTAATACCCCCCACGTACATATTTTAATTAAACTCGAACAAAAACTGTAATACGTCCGTAACATTTACAGCGCGTTTAGGATTATCGATTATTGATGAACGGCGATTGATCCTATTTTGCACTTGACGTCACTGATAATGGAAAGATTACGTGTATTTACGGTTTTTTGACCGCAAAGCCAAAAAATATCGTTCGACGTAACTAGCATCGGAGTCGATTCATTTCAGTTTAATCTACACAGTTAAAATTGCTCTCGTACACACGCGACCTTTGTCTCCTTACATTATAAAGAACAATAAACTCCGGAAGGAGGAGACTTTTTAAGTAAAACTGAGATCTCTCTCTCTCTCTGTCTCCGTTTTTTTTTTTTTATGACCGCTCTATTCGGCTGCATCATAAATTAATTTAGCCATTTAACCGTTTTATTTTAGTGCAGCTTCGAATGCAAGTCATATTTTAAATTTTTTGAATACTTCTAAATTTATTTAATCGCTAGCAACTCTGATGAAGAAATAATATGCACGCATTTAATATCTCTTCTCATGCAATTACAAAGTATCTCTTTATTATTACATTTATGTACTCGTAATTATATTATGTACAATTAACTGGAACTGTGCCGTTATATTACAAACGGAATAATTGAAAAATTACTCTGTAACGGACGCGAGCGTATAAATTACCGATGTTACCATTTATAACGGCACTTGTACTGAAATTAAGATCGTCGTTTCACCGCTATTTGACTCGGTGCCGATCTGTTTTATTGCGCGGAACGCGAATAATCATGAAAATTAACTGCCAAAATTTATGACAAACGCAATGCGCATTCACGTGAGCGCGGCTTATACAGTGGCGCATCGGACGTAGCGTCCGCGAATCTTAGCATCGGACGCCGCCGTGCTGAAATCGCATAAACGGATGCAATTTATCATGCTGCCAGATCTTACTACGGTGGCTGAGTGACAGCGCGTTAAATTTAGCATTAATGATGCGGTTCGGGGTGCCATATAGCGAGACGGAAGTTCGTTAATTAGTTATCGCCGCGCGCGCGAAAAGTGTGTCGAAACTTGCGCGCCGCATTCCACGCATCTCGTCGTCGGCATCGACGTCGTCCTGTTTTTTCTCTTCTTGTTATGTTTTGTTTTTCATTGGCGAATCGCGACGAGTCTTTCTCGCCGTGAAAAATAAACAAAATATAATTTTTATCATCGAGCGAGAACTCGATAAAAACTTTATTTTTACATCTACTTTGTGTAACATTTTCGTTACAAGAGATGCCCACGGGATTGTTGTTGCAGAAAAACAACACGGCCAGGATATAACTGAATGTAACCGGAACAAAGAAACTGAATGAACTTTCACGAAGTGAAACTATTTCAAGTGTGATTTTCAGTTCTGATTCGCGAAACTTCGGATTCGTGTTCGCGACGTATCTTCCGCGCGACTTCCGCGCGACTTCCGCGTCGTTTCGCCAGGCTGGCCGCGTGCGCGATGCAACTCCTCCTCGGTGCGCGATCCCTGATGCGATCGCGTCCCATTAATGAATGCAGTTGGCATCCGCGGCACGCGCGTTAAGATCGTTACGAAATCTCGCGTCACGTGTAGACGCGAGAATCGAAAGTCAGGCGAGAAGAAAGGAAGGAAGCAAGGAAGGAAGGAAGGAAGGAAGGAAGGAAGCAAGCGAGCGAGCACGTGAGGCATTATTAAACTTCTCGCGCTCTAATCCGGGTGTAACGCGCGCGGTTTACGTGGTCGGAACGAAAACTATGCGGCACGATGAAGGGGCCAAGAAGAATCGGCGGTGGCCTACCGAGAGGGAAAAAGCTGGACTACTGCCAGAAGGCGCGTCAAGCTCGCGGAGCATTGCTGGTGTACTTGAGCATCTGCGTGTTGCTGCCCGGCGCTATTTTTACCGGTTGGTATCGATAACTTTTTATTTTTTTTTTTGTAACCTCTTTCTCGTCTTTTGTTTTGTCAGTGGTACAGGTGTACGACTGGCGAAACTTTCCGCTTGGAAAAATTCCGCGATATAAAATCGTCGATTTGCTCAAGAAATTTTTATCTGCAAGTTGTAGATGATTGAAATATATTTAGCGCGAAAGAAAAACGTAGTTCAACTTTTAGCAAACACATTGTGCATCTCTTGGCTTATCATTTATTTACGGAGATGACTCTCTAGCATCGCTCTATTATACGCGCGGTCGTCAACAAAATGCGGAGCGCGTAATGACGATATGATTTCTGCTCTTTCTCGGCGGAAGCAAAAACTTTTCCGCAGTCGTTCTTTAATATAAGGTCCCGCGGTCTCTCACACCTGAGAAATGAAGGGCATAAATCACAGCGCTCATCAAGCGCTCGCGTGGTCTCAATTTTGCAAAACTTTCCCCACAAATCTCTCGCCGCTCCCCCGCCTAGAGAGAGCGCCGTCGCGTCTCCATCTTTTAAAGATTAGTTTAATGTCGTTCGTGACGCCCTGCCGTACTTCAACTTCGTAATGAGAAAGTCACCGACGACGGAACGAAATAACAGCAATAACATCTTGTGTCGCGCGTCATGAGAGAAGCGTGTCGTGTCGCGAAATTTACATTTAAATCGCACGCACAATGCGTGCGCGATTGTCGATAGTGCGTGGAGATGTTAGATTCTCGATAAATTGTCGTATCTCGTTATATATCGTGTCTTGTTATATAATTATCTTGTTATATACAGGTTGTATCGATGTTACCTACGTTATTATTATGTTACATTACATTATGTATTAGATTTTCTCTAACACTATCTAATATACGATAACTCTCGTAGCTCGAAATTGGGTTATTTAATTTTACGCGAGATTTGCGTAACAGTTCCACGCAGCCGGCGATAAAATCTACGACATACATGTATATATGAGGGGTTAACTACCGCGCGAAGATACATTTAGAGAGATCTTCTGAGACAATTCGAGCGTTGGTTCCCATTAAAAATAGACATCACAGAAACCCTGAGGCTATAGCCGGTAGAAACTCGTCTTTAATGCGGTCACCGGTATCCGAATTATAATAAAACAATTTTATTGCCGCGCATAACTTACACGCACTTGTCCCGGTTTTATTACGTTGCGCGCGCGTTTTCGTCCCGTTCTTCGGGACTAAAATTCCATCGCGGAATTTAATCGAGAATCTTTTCTTTCCAATCGGTTTTTAATGATCGTTGTTAAATTCTGCTCTTACAAACGATTCTAACATTTTTCTTCTATTTCGAAATCACGTCGGAGAAAGGTGTGACTAGAAATATAAATTGAGAAACGACCCTTTCTTGTAAAACGCGAGAGTGGTGTTAAAGGACGCCCTCAGACGCACTCGAACGCTGCGCGAGAGCGCAGAGAGAGCGCTCTATGTGCGTCGAGATATGCAACGGTCGTAACGCTTCACAACGCAAAATAGGAACTAATTAAGCACACGAGAGTTTAAACGAGGCGCGGCACCGACCGTAGCGCAAATTGCAAGTCGTATTAACAATTATCTCGTAATTGTCTACAGCATGCTCAGGATTTGTAAGGCCAGAATTAAATTCGCAAGTAACGCTTGCCTGGCACTTTGTGTCGCGGGTATCCCCGCGTGTTCTTCTCCCCTCCTAAGCGTATCGCGTTCATTCTATTTTCTCTCAAATCCTTACCAGTCTGCCTCTGTCGTTTTGCGACGGAGAGATTTGACGACGACGTTTTGCTCGGACAAGAAAAGAAGAAAAAAGAGAGAAAATGAAGTTTGCGCTTAGAAAAATGAAGCTGCCGAGAGTGGCACGGTTATATTATAAGAGAAGCGGTGGAAATGTGGAAGTAGTTTTGATTTTAAAGAAAAACTGTGTAATTTTAACACTTTGTTGGAATCTGCAATTAGAAACAAAAAGAAGATCGATATATCGATATGTGATATATATCGAAATGCGATATATATCGATATGCGATATTATGATGTTTGCATAGAAAAATCTTATTTTTGCTCCAAATGCCCTTTCATATCTTCGGAACCGTGCCTATGCTCATCTTAAAATGTCTCTGGGATTAATGTTCCATTATATAGTACTGTTTAACCTAAAACAAAGTTTGAAATTCGAGGTCCAAAAAATGGACGAAAAAACAGGTCTTTTTGCCATCACTCTTTACTCTGACGCAACATGGAAGATAGTCTTGGTCAAGTATCTTTGAGCGAAGTTTACTTACCTTCATGGGTACACGAGCGGCGCATTAATTGGTTTCTTGAACCGAGTGGCACATTTGAAGTTCCCTGCAAACTAAACATCTGGTTTTAGCGGTCTAAACATTCGAGTTCCGTGTTAGTTTCAACGCGGCGAGGAGAACACCAAGCCGGGATAATGTTTAAATAACATTTGCCAAATGCAGATCTGCAATTAATACTCTGAGCGCGGAGCCGGTCTCTTTGCTTCATAAAAAGCTAGTTTTTGTTTTGTTTTTTTTTTTTTTTTTTTTTTTTTTTTCCTTTGTTCTTGTGTTCATATTAATGCAATATTAATTTTATACAACATTAATTTATCGTTAGAATAAAGACATTGGGAATTTTCAACTCTTTTCGCACACAAATGTCGGTATAATCGCAAAACAGGAGTTATAAAATACGTTAAAACATATAGTTTTTACGAAATATATTGTTACACACGAACGTAACACCGATTTATTTCGGCCGATCCAATGTTCCGATATTAAAAAAAACAATGAGAATTCCGAACAATTTGTGTGTATTTTCGATAATTACACACGGAGATATTGTTACACCGGAAATAAAAGCGGAGTCTCGCAAAACACAACGGCCGTTTCATATTTACCGTAACGCGCGGTTTTGAGAAAAAACTCAATTTACTACCGCTCGATTTTCTCCGAGACAATGCCCCGCCGACGTATGGCCGAAAGGGAGAGCCGAGAACACAAACCGTGCTTCGCAACTCGTCTGTCGGAAACGAAACCGCGTGTCTATCAATAGAGCGAGCTGCAACTCGATTTGTTTTTGCTTGCGGGTAGAAGAGAAAATTCGCTGCTGAATGTAACATTAGCGCGAATAAGAATATCGACTTCTCTTTGCGTTTCTGCTAAGTGGCGCCAATGAAAAAAAAACAACAAAAATCGAATGCATTATCGTGAAAAATAACAGCTGAAAAACGCGAAACAACGTTATCGCATTTAAAATAGAAAGTGGTTGGTATTTTCTCTCTCTCTCTCTCTCTCTCTGTTTCTGTTTCGAAATTTGCGGTTGTGCGAGAGACGCGCGAGCTCAGAAAAGGACAAGCCACCCGCAAAAGTTTGTTGAACCACTCGGTTCCCAGTAGCAGAGACCATCATCGAGCGGATTGTGTGTGCCAAGCGTCACGAAACGCAATGTGCGTCGAGAGAACCGAAAACAAAACTCCCTGCACTTCCCTTGGTCTCTCTTCTCTCTCTGTTGCCGGAAACGCATCGTGCGGTTACCCGTAAAGAGGATCGCCGTGCAATAGCGAGCGCGGGGGGGGGAGGAGAAGGAAGGGAGGTTGAAGAGTAGCCCGGGGGCGCCGGCAGTTACTTACGCTTAGGACAATTTACCTTAATTAATTAACCGGCGTTGTGACGGCGCGCTAATTTATGCTCATAGAATGATTCACTTCTGGGCGGATTGCGGTTTAATTCTCCTTCTTCCTCGTCGGCTCGTCCGCCGAACCGGGCGAAATTCAACCGTCGTATTCCGCCTGCAGCCAGATGAGCCGCGCTAATTAGAAATCAGCGCGAAGCGTCTCGAATTGCGCACGAAAATTCGCGCGAACGATCTGTCGTTTCGCGCGTCTGGTTTCCGCGAGCGACGCACGTCGCGAGCGTGTTGCACGAAGATGGCGACAAAAATTTTTTTTGCCCGTCACGTCTCTTTCTCTCTCTTTTTTCAGAAAAAAAAGTGTGACAAAAATATTGGAACATTTCCGCATCGTCACTTTTACTAACGACAGACTATTATTTCTTGTGCTTTCTCTCGATTTCAGGCGGAAGCTTCTGTTTCCAATGCAAACGATTATAATTGCATAAGCGGTTTATAATAACGTGAAAACATGCCGCGCGCGAATAACGCCTACAAAACGAATTTCACGCATTACACCGTAATACCTTCCGATAACAATGAGATGAACGGCGAGGAGAGAAAGAGAGAGAGAGAGAGAGAAAGAGTGAAGCAACATTGTTGCACTTCCTCGCCTCTTGTTATTTTATCTCGAGCCAATCTCGCGGAGCAAATCTTTCGGCTACATTCCTAGATACTCAAACACAACCGGTTAAGCTCTCTACGCTTCCGCATGCGTCTGTGTGCGTGTGCACGTGAGCGCGTATTTGTGTGAAAAGCAACGAGACAGGTTTGAGACTCTCTAATGCCACTGACTTTATTAACAGAGCCAGATAGAGGAGCTGGCATCTACACACGTATATATGCATTGCGACTACGTACATATATTGACTATTCAAAGAGAAACGGTGAGAGAGAGAGAGAGAGAGAGAGAGAGCTCTTGATATTAAAATCACTTGGACGAGATACCTTTATATTAAATTTTCCACGGGGGAGGGGACTTCTTTTTACTCGGCTTCTAGACTCTTTGACTTGCGCATGCTCTTTATATAAACCTCTATATATATATATATATATGTAGGTCGCACATGTTTTTTCATCAGCACGCTCGCGATTGATTTATTAATACAAAAAATATCTCTAATATCTCTAAGGTGTTATTCGAGTATTTTTTTTTTTTTTTTTTTTTTTTTTTTACTTCTGTGCGACCTGTTGTTTCAAGAAATCGTCACACACGTTCTCTCGAATTCGTCGTTTACTTCCGAAAGACAATGCGTGCTCGAGAACGAAATTGGCGAAACTGTGGCGTTAATTTCGCGCAGTTAAATCCGATGTTTCGACGAAACCGGAAACGAATCGCGCACCTATATGGAGAGCGACGGGAAAAAGCAAAGCGACTGAAAAAAAAAAAAAAAAAAGAGGAACAAAGTTCCGCGGCGGTTCGATTCATCGGAAGTGCGACTTCAACCGACACATAAACAGGAAAACATTCGTTTGTCGCGGCAGATCCGCATCCGCCACACGTTCGCGCGGAGATACCTCTAAATCACACGACACAGTCGAGTTAACGGGCGGGGGGGAGGGGTTACACAATCCCCCGCAACGAGCAAGGCGAGCCTTTCCCCGGGCTCGTGTCGCTCTCGTTTACAAAGTTCGCGCGCATCCTTCTCGCGACATCACGTCGTTCCGCGGTATATTTAAAGATTAATTACGATACGTTATAGATCGGTGTCTACGCGCGTGACTCGAATTCGATTGACACACATGATGACGGAAAGGAACGCGCGCGAACGTCGTATGCACGCTGGAAGGGACGTGTGTGTGTATGTGATGGACATTTTAGAGACACTTGGAAGAAGAAAGGACTTTAGCGCGGACGTAAAATCGCGACATTCTTGCGGACGAGAATTTGAGACGTTTCGTCGACACGCGCTAACGGGAGAGATCAGGACAATTACGACACGTCGAGTATTTTGTAAGAAACTTTTGTTATTGCTGTGTTTGACCGAGATTTCGAAATTCAATCATCCTTTCCGTTGCTATATCGAAACCGATTTAGCGATCGAGTAGTAATGTCGCAATAAAACTCTACCGGTGTTTAATGTCACAATCGTGTTACGCGGAAATACGATATGGCTTTCTGCGCGCCTACCGGGTTTCCGTGCCACAGTACACGGAAGGAGGGGGAGGAGGTTTATGCTGACACGGTGCCATAATTTTCCGTGTGTATTGTTCATGGAATATGCAGAATTTCAAGCGCGCGCGTATCATCGAATTACGTGTCGTTGTTGTAGAATCGTGAAAGTGATTTAATAACGCGCAAAGCGAGATTTGTGTTGTTCAAATATAATTAGCGCGGATAACAATTTAACGGGGGGAAAAGCTAAAGCACTCATTAAAATATTCATTAGTGGTAAAAACGTTTGAATAAATCTTCAAAAAGATGATAGAAACGGGAATAAATAAAGGATTAATGAAAAAATTACACTGACATTTCATGATTGTTCGATCGCGTTTCTCGTCGTAACGACATCGTCCGCCGCAAAGGTTATCGCGACCAACACTGTCCGCTCCAAGTTACCGTTGTTTCTCGGGAGAGGGTGGAAGGGTGCGAGGTCTTAAAGAAGAATCCGCGCGGCAATAAATCCCTCCATCGATCCATCTGTGCTTTCGACCGCGCGCGCGAGTTTCCGTCTTTATTTTCGTTTCCTCGACAATTTCAGTCCCCTTCTACCGATACGCGCTGACGGGCCAATGGGTTTTCCGGAAAGCATTTGCCATGGTTTCTTCTTCCATCGGCCCCGAAGCGGGTGGAGCCGGACGTGTACGTTACCACGGTGTGTTTCTTGTTGTCGTTTTATGCATTCGCGCTGCCGCCTCGGCGCTCGCACGAACGTGAAAAATGACCCGGTAAGAGACATTCCGGGCGCGGGGCCCCCGTCGAGCGGGTTTTTCGACACAAGTATTTGCCGCGACCCCGCGCCATTATTTATGTCTAATGACGCGTAATTATGTACGGGTGTATTGTAAAAACGGGGAAAATGGACGAACAAAAAAAGAAAAAACCTAGCTTCGATAGCTGATCTTTCCACATTTTAATTAACAAATGTTAATTTCATCTCTCTTTGCACGATCTCTCGGCCGTTAAAAATAACTTTACGCTTTGAGCGTACAAATGTTATTATAATAAGTATTACGTAGTTACGTTTTTTACAAAAACATTTACAAAAAAATCTTTTTCATGCACGACAACAGGTTTAAAATAAAGTTTGTAAAATTATGTTCTTTTTTTTTTTTTTGTCAAAGTGCCGCGATGAATGCAAGGCGAGTATAAAAAATGGCCGTGTACATAAAGTCGGAATATAATTTATTCCGCATGCGAATTTGTCACAGAGCTTTCGCCAGAGTGCACCAAACACGGCGCCAAGCAGGGGTTCTTTTTTTTTTTTTTTTTTTTTTTTTTATCCCGCGCAAAGACTGACAAGCAAACGCTACTCGCGATTTGCTTCGCGACTAATTTGACGTGTTATAGAGCGTTTCTGCGTTCATAAGCCGCAGAACGACAAAAATCGTGCGTTTACAAGTTTTTTCAAACTCGGACGCGACAAACAACGCGCGGCTCTATTACTTTTTTACATATTTCGCACTTGAAAGCAAACTAATGATAAAAAAATGTATGATAAAAAAAAAACACATTTTATAGCTCAAAACTATTGGTTTTCCAATATAAACCAACTATTATTCAAAAGCAATGAATGTATGATTTGTTTTTCTCATGTATACAAAATATCACTATTATTAAATGCACGCAAACAAATAGTGCGTATAAATTGATAGGTTGCATATGAATTGATTTGCTGTCTCTACAATTCAAGTGTGCGTTTCACAATAATCTCAAATAGTGAAATATTAAACAGATTGTGTATATATCATTTCGCAATTATAATTATACGAATCTGTACGAATGCAATTTAATCTCGCGCGTTTTCAGAACGTGTTAGTTTCGATTTTTATTAACATGAAGAAGCAAAACCGAAACAAAAATAACGAAGAGAGAAAGAGAGAATTCTACTTAATAAATTCTTATAACATATAAGTGATTGTTTAACATAATTATATTAGTTTAAATGTCACAAATTAAAATCTCTCGCGCGCGCTCTTGCTTAATATTAAAAATGGCACGGGGTGGAAACTTCTCCAGAGATTTTCTTCACAAAACGCGAACGCGCGAAGCGCAAAGATGAGATTCAGCTTCCGATTTGTCGCTTCGGTTAGACGCCGCACTCCGAACGGATTGCGAACTTTGACGTTGCACTCGTGCGCTCAGCTTTTTCAATAAACCGCCGAAACCGCGGATAGGAGAAAATTGAGGTTGGAGAACCACCGACTGGCGAGATGTAATACTTTCCTCGACCATTATCCGTCGCGTCGCTTCGCGCGACTCGAAATTCCGACGTGTTTCCGTTGAAAGTTCGATCCTCGGTGTAACTTCAAAAAATTTATGCGTCGAAAGAGAGTTTTCTAGATTCAACGCAAAAGTATTATTTGGCAAGAATTTCATTATTTCGTTTAAGAGAATCCGATAATAATCGAAACAAAATGAAAACTGTACTATTTTGCATTTTTATTAATTAAAGCAAAGTGTCGAAAAGCAAATTGTCCATTTGTCTCAATTCCGACGCAATCGAACGTTTTTTTTCCTTTCCTTAAACTATACACTGTCAATAAAACGGAAACCCTTTCACTTCGCTTCTAAACCTCGTCGCGGACAGCTATCGCGATATCGTGTCGGCCGATCTGATTAATAGGAATTTGGATCGCGACTAGTGCGCGCACGAGTGATTTCTCTTTCTTACAAGGGCGAAAGGGAGAGGGTGGGCGCACGTACGTACGTACATAGCAAGCTGAAAGAGATCCCTTTTCCCCGTCGTCGCATTTTTCAAGTTTCTCCCGCGCGGATCCGCGCTTTACTTTTCTCGTCGCACCCAGCCGACATCGTTCTTTTTCCCACACCTTTATCTCGTTTTCTTCTCTTCTCCCCCGCCCTCCTTCCGCGCTTAAGTCTCGCCGTGTTCTTTTCTTCCTCCTTCGTTT
>QVNW01001017.1:0-26816 GCA_014825475.1 Pseudomyrmex flavicornis
GGTAACCGACTGTTTTTTTTGTTTTAAAAAAATGAAGATTGGTTCAGACAATATTATATAAAAAATTAGAATTTATGTCAGAACTTTTGTCTCGTGATAGAACTATCTTAAGTCTTCATCAGTGGATACGGCAAACGATTCAAACTAGCCCAATCAAAAAACAAAATTTGGAAATATTATCTTCGTTTTAAAAAAAGATAACGACAAGTTCGACAGACTGGGTCTGTGAGACTCACGCGACTTTAAAAATATCTCGAATACCTCCGCGAAAAATCAATATTTTCTCAATTTTGTTATTTTGAATCAAAAGTTTGAACTCGATCAAAAAACAGATTGAAAAAATCTCTAGTTTCGAAGATATAAACGTTTAAAAAAAAAACTTAATTTCTACTTAGAGACGCCAATGCGTAATTTTTGAGTGGGTCTTCCAGACCCACTCAAAATTACGTATCTGTCCGTAAAATTTTAATAAAATTTCAAAAATTGTCTCTCCTAAGAAATTTTTCCAGTGAACAAAATTTCCTGGATAAATTTCGCAAATTTTTCCAAATAACAAACAATCCAGATAACAGACAGTTCTTGATGATTGTTCCGACGTTTGCATAATTTTCATTATCTGTTTTAGTAGTGATCCGACGCTGTTATAGCTGACGCGTACGCGTGCAGTGTCGAGCAGACTTGAGGGGGAGGAGAGGCGTAATAATTAGAGATCTATAGTCGCGTGGAGTCAGCTATAGAGCGATCGAGTTGTGCAGGCCGTGTCTATTCAGCGTCATGCTGTTTGTGCTTGTATCACGTAGCAATCTGACCGCGTGTTAAACCGCGCCGGATAAAAGAACATTTCGAAAACGCGTTCAATTCCGTCAATTTTATGACGACAAATTTGCAAGCGGTAATTTTTCTCAATAGAAAACAGATAGCGCGAACTAGCGTTAATTATCTTTAATTAAGTATCCCGACAATTAGTAGACGCAGATAACGCGTGCATCATTCTTCACATTACATCGCGTAGGAAGTTTCTATCCGCTTTGTTAATGAGACAGATTATTCGCGCGCCGGTTCGACTGACAAGAAAACTAACGAGAGTGTGCATAGGAAATGGTTTGTCGCGTTTGCATGCCGATAGCACGGTAGCGTCCCCAGCTGGACAGATAAGTGTGCATCTGTCAATGACGTCCGTCTCTATGTTTTTACAACTTGCGAGAGTGAAGATGTTAGAGTCCATTTATTTTTGTCGGGATCCTAAAGTGGGTCTGTTTTATCGATAAAACTGAATTTTTTGCGCACACTAATCTTTTTTTTGGCTGTGTGGATTGATAAATTCTTTTCTACAATTAAAGTACATACAATAAGGGATCCGGGATGTCCGAATTTATATAACAAAATTTTTAAAAATGTTTTTTAACCTTCAATTTTTTTTTCATTTTGTTACATAACTTTTGACGTCCCGGATCCCTTATTGTATGTACTTTAATTGTAGAAAGAGATTTATCAATCCACACAGCCAAAAAAAAAATTAGTATGCGCAAAAAATTCAGTTTTATCGATAAAACAGATCCAGATCTTTAAGATTCCCTTAATGCGCATAAAAGAAACAATAAAAAAAAAAGATGAAAAGTTGATTGAAAGTGTCTTTATATTTTGCATAAGTCAAACGTCGTGTTATTATAAATTGACGATACAACAATAGCGTTCTGCGGATTTTGATGAACATAAAGGGCAGCACATATATGTGAATAGAATAAAATTTGTTACGTTCGGACTAAAGACGTTCTCAAAGAGATGCAAATTCGAAAAGGTACCGAAAAGGTACCGGAAAGGTACGTGCGTGTGTATACCGGAATTGACATGTAAATCGAGGGGCGAGCAGAAGAAGAGTTCTCTCGCGCGAGTGGCGCTTTCTTCGGGTTGGCAATCCTTCACAGTTAACGCCCCTAATCGTATTCATTAAAGTGCTCTCAATGCTTTTACACGGCTCTCAAGCTTCGCCACCACTTTCTCGCTCCCGCTTCTCACAAACGCTTCTAACTCTCCCTCTTCCCCTCTCGTCGTGGTTCTTCCGCCTTACCGCCTCCGCTTTCAGCGCCCAAGATTTCGAGCGGATTCCTTCTTCTCACTCGCCTCACCTCTCGCCTCTTCTCTCGCCCTTTCTCTTTCTTTCTCCTTTTCTCTCTTTCGCTCTCTCGCTTGCTCGGTAGGTTAAATAAAATCTCTCCTTCTCTCTATTTTTCTTCCGCGCTATATTTCGCCAGGGCCCTCCTCGACATTCTCTCCCTCTCTGTTTCTCTCGCTCTTCGTGTCCGGTCGTCGGGAGAGAGCTTTTAAGTTGGCAACAATGCGCGGATTTATAAACCAGCGGCACCGGGCATTGTTATCAGCGAGTGATTGGAAGGCGTCGTTTCGACACTGGCCGAATACCAACCATCGGTTGCCCGGCCATTGTTGACCCCTTTATCTTGGAAATTCGCTCTGCTACGGTCTCTCTACCTTCTGCGTGCCCGTCCGTCCGTCTGTCCGGGGACTCGCTAAATCACTCGGTTTTATTGATGAACCACGGGCAGAAAGGCGCGCGAGCCGGCGTATCACGGTTCCTGATAAACGGCCCATTGTGGGCCGTCTTTTCTTCATGGTTCCTTAGTGTGTCGCTCGTGCCGCACTCTCGACTATTTCCCATTCGAGCACCCGCCCGAAATCGAATTTACCTGCTCGTTCACGACCACCAAATGACACCGCCGCAGTTGCCGATGCACGTCGAGACCGAATGTATATAGATATACATCGATGAACACTCAATTTGACCTTGCAACAAAACGAGAAAGGTCATATTATGTCCGCACTGATATATTTTCATAGCTTAGAGTCTTTGAGTTTGAGAGGAATACAAAAAATGTATGTTTTAATCAATGTGATATAGACAAAAAACGTGAGAACAACTTTTGAGAAAAACTTGAAGAATTAGGAACAATAAATAATAAACAATAAATGATAACTAATATATTTAATATATACCTGTTAATATATATTATCGTTCAATTTGTATTTTTTTAGGAGTGTAAATTTTAACACATGATTGTTCGAATTATCAGATTTAATTATAAACTGATGAGCAAGCTGAGTTTTAACACTTAACGGTTTAAATGATTCTTAAAGCATCAGAATAAACAAAAAAACATAAAGAAAACACAGCTACGCTGTATGGACACCTTTATGATAATTCAAATGCGAAACCGTCACTGCATGTCAATAAGAAGGAAAAGTCAAAATCCAATAACATAAACAACCAAGAGAGATCAATCCTAATTGTCCTAGAATTGGAAATTCTTAAAACAATGCGAAACATGTTAGGAATAAAAATAAAGAAATAAAAAATAAAAAACAAAGAATAAAAAATTAAAATTTAAGTCAGAAGAGAGAGATAAATTGTTACTACATTTAATAATCTAATATGCAGAGATCTATATGCAGATGACTGCTTTTACACTTCGCTACGCACAAACTTGTAAAACTCGCATTCAATGTCATCGTTTCTCTTTTTCATGCATGCAGTTAAAGGATGGAAGAAGCACGACCACTCCTCGGGATATGTAGATGGGATTTCCAGTCCGCATTTAACCGCCTTTACATCTTGTGTGTGTGTGTGTGTGTGTTACACCGCGTCGCGACAGAAACGACGTTCTCACCCTAATGTCTGTGTTTCACGTTTTCTATACCGCGGTGTAACTTTAATGCGGAGCACGTGGATGCGCGTCGATCTCATCGAATTATACGCGTCGGTGACAGTCGTCATACAATGGGGGGGTATAGCAGGGTGAATCGCACGTTTCTCTCCACCAAGCCGGCTCGGGCAAGCTGACTTTCCCATGATGTGCCCGTAATCAGATCATCTCTATCCAACACACCCCGTCGTATACCGATGCCGTCGTGTACCGCGCGCCGCATCACCCCGTCCTTACCCTGCGCCGCCACATTATGCTATCCGCCACACCGTGCGTCGGCTTCTCTTCTATCCGCTATGTCACACACGTCCGCGCTTACACAATCCGTCCCGTAATCCCTGCGAATTTTCTAACTAACTGCTTTTTTACGCACCGCTCAGCCGAATAATCAATCTAATGATTAGTCTTTGTTGTACCGTCACGTTCTATACAATACCGAATATATTCTATTTAATGTTGTGTGTTTTGTGTGTACACACGTTGTATGTGTGATACTCATATGATGTTTTTTATGAAATTGATCTCTTCCGAAATCACTTGCAATCGAAACTTCTCACGGGGCAATATTTTTCAGTAATAATAATAATAATAATAAACATTCATCTACATATTCTCTTAGACGTCAAAAGTAACATCAATTTTTAATATGACTTTTAACTTGACCGAAACTAATTATTGAATTATTGATAATTTATTATTATTGTTATTATTGTTATTATTATTGTTGTTGTTGTTATTGTTTAAGCTGCTATTGTTATTATTATTATTACTATTATTATCGCCACTAAACGTCAATATTAAGATGACCAACCGTCCAAATTAGAAGGGACAAATTTTAACTTTTTATCTCACTTTACAACGCGTCCCAAAACTTGTCTCAAATTAAAAACTAGATCATGAATTGTCTCTCTTTTTTTAGTACATAGTCATATCAGAGACTTATACCGATATGCAAAATATCGGTATTTTTCGGTAATATCATCAAAACTTTTATACGAATCGAAATGCAGAAATACCGGTATGACGTCATAAAGTATACATACCGGTATACGATAATACTGGTATATTTACTTATATTTATCGGTAATTTTTTCGGTTGTTATTATGTTGATAACACTTTTTAATGATACAATTTAAAAAAAAGTGCCGCACAAAAATAAATAATTTAATATTATTTAAGTTATTTTATTTATCTTTTTCTATATAATTAAGAATCGTAACAAAATACACATAGACATATTTAATAATATCAAAATTTGTTACAAATTTACATTTTTATTAGCTCTGAGAATTAGAATATCGTTAATAATATCATCGGATAAGCTATAACGTAAGCATGATAATATATATTTTAATAATGAGAACAGTCTCTCAACACAACAGCAAAAATTGCTTTAATTAATATCATTTTTACAATAGGAATACCGAAATAATACTAGTATTTTATTACGGTTTTCGGTATTATTTATCGGTTTCGGTATTATAATGGTAATGGTAAGACTTAATTTCGATACTATATCGGTTTCGGTATACAATCTCTAGTATAATACCGGTATTGAAATCATACCGGTAATAAGTCCCTGGTCATAGTGAAATATTAAAAATTAATCGTAACGATTAGTCGCAAAAATTATGGAAATATATGATGTTATTAATGATGTAATTGATAATTATAAATATCGATTATAAAAATTATTTAAACCGTTAAGTATTAAAGCTCAGCTTGCTCAGTTGAATCTGAAAACTGTTTAAAAAACATTTAGAAATCTTTTATACAACTTGTATAAATTATTTAAGTTCTTAGCCATTTTAATAAATATTGTTCTTAATTATTAATAAAAATTAAAATTGAATAAGTGACGTTCAAGAAATGGTTCAAATAATGAGGAAAACATATTCATTTATAATTAATGGCAATATTTTAATTGATGAAATAAAAAGAGTAAAATATATGTTTCTGATGAAAAAATAAAAAAAGATTGGTACGATAACAATAAAGAAGTTGATCAACAATGACCGGAAATATTTCATTTTAATCAACAGCACATTGACATAAAGAATTTGAAAGTACTCGTGGAATTTAGTGACTCTTAGAGACAAATGTTTGCATTGAAAAAGTTTTTTCTTTAATCGACCGAATATGAACTCTCCCAAAAAACAATTATTGGTAAAAAACAATGGAGGCCATAACAAGTGTAAAACACAACTTTTAACTAACGTGTAAAGAATTTTCTGATTTTTTATTATATAAATAATTTTGAATATTTTTGTATCTTTTTGTTTAACGGATGTTTTCCTATTCTTTAATTTTAATTTTTATTGCTCAGTTACTGAAGATAATCAACAATAAACTGTGATCAAAACGTCTTAAACTACATTTTAAGTTGTTGCTGTTCATTGCCACCTAGGATCGTTGGGCTCTGATTCCTTTTTCATAATATTATGTAAAAATTTATTTATAAATATAATAATATTTATAAATATAATATTTTTCATTAAAGAAATTCATGTTTGTAAAAAAAAATGTTTTCCTTTTTTAAAATGTCCCTCCTTCCCTTCGCTAGAAGTTGGTCACCTTATTTAATATATTTAGTCAATATATATCAACTTGATTTCAATTTATACGATAAGCGCGAAACTCTATGTTCTAAAATTATTATAATTTATGTCGCTATTGTAAGTATCTCTCAAGCGTCATTTGAAAGCGACGACCTATTCGCTGTGATTTGCGACATCGCGACGAATTTTTGTACGTGCTAAAATAATATAATACGAAGAGACGCACAAAGAACTACCTATCGATTTTCATGCACGACCGACACGTGGCCCCACAAAATAGCGAGACACGTGCCGGCCCGCGTTCGGTTCCGGGGAACCGCGAGATGCGCGAAGAGAGAGGCCTATCTGCCGATTTCAGTTGCACGCGCGTGCGAGTTATGTTGTAGCATCGCGTGTGCGTTACGCGTATAAACGCGATCAACCCCCCCAATGTATACGCGACTCGACGTTGCTATTTTCGCAGTCTGCCGTTCGAAGCCAATCTACCATCGATCTAATCCGTAATTACGTCGCTGAAAGAGCGACCCGAGACTCACGGACACCTCGATAACAGAGAACTCGAGGAGTACAGTCATTTTTCAGGATAAGCTTTCTCCCCAGGATCAACTACGGACGGGCGGTTGTAGTCCATCCACTGTCAGTTGTAGATGACATCATCTTATATATAAATGCTATTAATGCCGTTGTAGTGGTAATTATTGATGCTAATACGAAGAATTCTGCTTCTGTTAAAAATATCGTTACACTGAAATATCGCGGTAATTTTTACACAGTATTTAGGTATATGAGACGTTGTTGAATAAACGCTAATGTTTACCTGCAAAAAAAAAATGTTGTTCTCGACAACATTCTTTCGCGTTTCGATTGTGATTCAACACACAATTTCGTCCGCAATAACCGTCCGTATAACGGCTGTATAACGGTTCCGTTGCGGATACGCTCACACGCTTCTTTGCCACGCTAATCTGTTGCCCTAATCGCGTCGACCGACTTTGTCACGGCCGTGCCGTTTTCCCCGACGATTCAATGCGAACCGTCGAAGGAAGGATCCGCACCCCTCACTTCGTTGCCTTCTCGCAACACGACGGTAAACAAGCGGGCCGGGGGTTTTCTTTGCACAATATGTTGCAGGACCATTACTTAGTCGTGGCAACCTCCGTTCTCGCGGGGAGAGAGTGGCTCTTACCTAAATAACCACTCAGTCACTCGCAGACTTAGCTTGGAGAGGACGGCGCGGGGAAAGAGAGAAACAGAAGGGAGAGTAAGCGAGCAAGTAAATGCGCGAGTGAAAGAGAGAGAGAGAGAGAGAGAGAGAGAGAGAGAGAGAGGATAAAAGATGTGAGACGAGGAGCAAGCGAGCAAGCAGCCCGCGCGCGCGAGGTGGGGAGGGGGGTGGCTCCGATACTATTACGTGATGTAAGAGTAACCGAGCATCCAGAAACCACCCCGTCAGATTAACGAGGCCATTCTCCGATTGATTTCTCGAGGAGCGCGCTTCGACCGTTAACTTCTATATCGCGCTCGCGAAGGTGGAGCGACTGCTTGCAGCTTTTTTGCGCGAGATCCGATATACAGGGGTGATATTGAACTCCAACTCCGACGGACTTTCAGCTATTTAGACGGATTATTTGGCCACTCTCTCAGCGCGTTGATTCGTTTTCTTCGATAAAAATGCTATTATTGTAAATTGATACATACACGCACAAGTGAAACAAATGATTTTTGTTAATTCTAATAGATTTTTATTTAAAAAAGCGAGAACATCAAGTCAGTTTGTATAATACGAAGAAAAATCTGCTGACAACACGCATTATTTTAAGAAATTATAAATTTATAATATCTAATTTATAAATTTATAAATTTTTTCTTTCTCTCTTTCTCTTTCTTTCACAGGTTATTTCAGGTTATTTTCAAAACAAAAAATATAGAGTTTTATAGACAAAATATCGAACATTAAGGGGATCCTAAAGTGGATCTGTTTTATCGATAAAACTGAATTTTCTGCGCACACTAATATGTTTTTGGCTGTGTGGATTGATAAATCCTTTTCTACAATTAAAGTATATACAATAAGGGATCCGGGACGTCCAAATTTATATAACAAAATAAAAAAATTGAAGTTTAAAAAACATTTTTTTCAAAAACATTCAAACATTTTAAACATTTTTTTTTTCATAAAAAGTTACAAGTTAGATAAATCGCACAGCCACGCGTAAAACAACATCGAGTGGCGTTATTCGCGCCACAGAGAAGCGGAACTCGAGACACACAGAGAGAACGCGCGCGAAAGGAGGCGAGACGAGACGAGACACGTAATGGCGTGTCGGAGTTAACCGGCTGATAACCATCGGCTATAATTAACTCGGGCGAACCGGCGAACGAGCTTCAAACCACAACTATGAGTTTACGATACACACGGGGTGTGCATGTGTGTCTGTGTACATCAGGACTCCTTGCCCTTTCGACGATCGCGAGATCCTTGACGAGGTCGCGCGCAGTGCGCCTTCGTAGCCCTCAGCGGAGAGAAACCGGTTCATAATCGGAATCACGTACGAGCGCATTATGTGTCTAGTGCGGAGCATCCTGTGCATACGATAATTTCTGTTTCACGCCCTGGTGGCTTTGCTAACCGATAATGTTACTCGTATGCGGATGAAATCCCGTTTCTATCGAAAGCAGGAGAAGATGGCGTTCATCTATATGGAGCATATCTAGACTTCGTAATATAAGAATTGGGGAAAGAATTAAGAGCAATGAGAAAAATCAACTAGCAGTCAAGCATTAATTAAACCTTAAACTGTAAATCAAGATCATTCGTGTCCTCGCAGAATCTACTTGCGTTTATAACTTACAGACGAGGGAGGAGAGAGGAGTCCGACTCCACCCTAAAACAAGTTGTATAGAAAAGGAACGGCTAAATTTCCAGTACAACTTTGACAGCCACAGTGACAAACCGAAATTAAAATACAATAAAAAATCCAAATGTAATAAAAGGTAATAGCATAATTTTTTCTATGAAAGCTTTATCTTCAACCTTTATCTTCAATTTAAGCACATTTTTCAATTCGATCAATTTCTTGGAAAGTTACGATTTTTTAAACAAAACATACATTTCGAGTTACTCGAGTTACTTCATTTATATTAAAAAATTACTTAAACAAATTATTTTTTTCTAAAATGTTTTGATTGATCTGTAAAGTAGAAGGTTTAAAGATAATACATAAATTTTTTCAGAATTTTGTCTATAACTTTAACATAAAGAAAAATATAATAGAACATAAACGATTCTGGTTTGCAGATAGTGACAAAACAACATTTGCAATTTGAAGATTAACCCTTCAAGTCCAGACATGGATCTCTCAGACTCACTCAAAAATTGCGCATCAGCATTTCTGAAAAAACTAGGTTTTTTTAAACGCTTATATCTTCGAAACTACTAGAGATTTTTTGTTTTGTTTTTATCAACGCAGAATTATTCAAATTTTCGATTCAAAAACGTAAAATTGAAAAAATATTGATTTTTTGCGGAAATATTCGATCTTAAAGTCTCACAAACCCGATCTGGCCACGAAGGATTAATTAAATACATTGCACACTGGTTTTGTGTAGTTGCCAATAAATCGCATTGGCTGTAATCTTACTCAAAGCAATTTTCGTTAAGCAAGTGGTCATTTTTTCCTTTTTTTCCCGCTTCCGGGAGTCCGTTTCGTTTTTGAGGGGTTGCCGCTAAGAGGAAGGAAGGTTATATCGCGCCGCGCGCAATCTTTCATCGGCCAGTCTTTTAATTTCCTATATTGGCGAGAGAAAGAGAGAAAGAGAACATATATACACAGGATTGGAAACTAGTGTGCGGACAAGCGTACGTTTACGACGTGAGGATCAGTGGCGGACGTGAAACAGACGTGCGCCTGACGTCTCACACATATGAGGATCAGTTTGAGCTCTCGTTCGTTATCGTAAGTCGTTGATGATTGTTGGCTCCAAATTGCGAAAAGAGAGAGAGAAAGAAACTGTCATTATAAACTGAACGAGTTCATTCCGCAACACGCTGTATACAACATCCTGCAGAAATAATACCGCGCCTAGGGCGTCAAATTGTCCCGACACGTCACTGACGCAAAGACGAAGGATCGTGGAAGGAAAGGAAGCAGAGTGACGGCGTACGAGATAGAAAGGGTCGGATGAGAGATGGTTTTGTATGTGTGTGTGTATTTGAGAGAGAGAGAGAGAGAGCGAGAGGTAGAACGATGGCTTGTGCGCGAGGGTCGGCACGGAGTGGTAATTGGCTGTCAGTGCTTCCCAGTCCTACCAACCGCCCAACAACCCCGAGAGATTGGTATCGCTTATAATTAACTTCTCCGTGCCACGAAGCCACCGTTTCCATTGGCGAAAGAGAAAGAGAGAGAGAAAGAGAGAGAGAGAAGGGAGTAGAAAACACAAGTATGGAAGATCACTGACTCGCAATGGGGTGCGAACGGGAGGCTTCATACATCGGTTGAACAAGTGTTTTTCGGACAGTCCGGAAGTTCAACGGTGACCGCGTGTCGGATATCTGCGAAATCTTAGTTTCCTCCATTTCACACACACATTGTGTAGATACGTGTGTTTATTTAATGTTTTAGTGTTCTCCGATTAAATAGTTCAACGATACAAAATACCGATAGAGATTTTGCGTATGCGCAACCGTTTCCTTCAAATAGAAAATATGATTTGTTTTTTTTCTTAAAATTTGAGTTTATCTTTTTTCCTTCTCTATTTAGAGTGAAAAAAAATAAACTCTGAACTAGTGCAACCAATTCAGGTGAAAAGAACAAACCATTTGTTAGAAAATTTTTCCAAAAAATCACTCGTACGACATAACTCATATTTTGTTGTGCGAAAAACTGTACAAAATTATTATGTTGATAATAGGATAATATACACATGTGTACAACAATATTTAAGAGAGAAAAATTAAGAACAAAAGTTTTGCCTGAAAATCTGTTCCTTCGCGATCCTCGCGAACCGTCGCGACGCCGGCCGGGCGCGACAGATTGAAGCTAAGCGTGTGCTGGTTGCATCAAATCAGCAGGCTAACGAACTCGCAGCATCCGCGCGCGGCTGGTTAGTTACCGTCGTGGAATACGACGTGAGTCCGGGGCATCAACCGCCGCGTGTACCACCCGCCACACATACCTCCGACTTCCACCTCCTACTCTCGACCCCCCGGCATATAGGATCCACGGAATATCAGTGCAACCCTCCGGTAACTAGTTTCTGAGCAGGTCACCCCAATTAACGTTTCCACGTACAGTACGACCATCCCTATCGTCCCTCTTTCCCTTCAGTCTCGTCTCCTCTCTCTCTCTCTCTCTCTCTTTCTCTCTCTTTCTCTCTTTCCCCTCTCTCGTAAATGTCTCCCTTCTGATTCCGAGCCTCCTGCGTTCTACCGCTTTCCGCTGCGCGCCGCGCGCCGCGGTAAGTCTCCCAGAAACTTATAATTGCGAAAGGAGTCGGCAATTATAATTGCCTCAGACCAACGGAGACGGCTGTAATTATCCAAAAAGTCGGTGCGCGCGGCGAGAAACGCGCTCGAGCACCGCCGCAGCTCTGGCTATCGCGCGCGAGTACGAGCGCGCGCGCGACCGTAGTAGTTCTCTCCGAATCGCGGGGATTAAGGAGAATAACGAACGAGAGGTGGAGAGAGAAAGAGAGAGAGAGAGAGAGAGAGAGAGAAAAGGCACATTTGCGCTCGGTGGAAAATTTGGTGCAGCTCCCACATATAATAGCGCAGACACGGCAAGCGGATAGAACGGAGCTTGGCCTCGAATTAAAGTTCGTTAATTATTTGCATTCTTAGAATTTAATCCGTCCGAATCGAGACCTAATTCGAAACTATTAGCGCCGGAAATTGCGAGACATTGTTTCGGACATATTTCGATCAATTTGTTCGCCTCAATCTCCATTTCCGGTTAAAAAAAAAAAAAAAAATGCGCGATAATAAATGATGAAACATCGAATACTTTCAGACACGTGTCAGGCGTCGTTAAACTGCTGCTCGATCATGATCGAACGTTCTGTATTATCCGAACGTACGGAACTCGACGTACGTCTGGCTAGTAAAAAGCCGGGGCAGCGGCGTAGCGCCGCGCCGACACAGTTAATCCTCGTCCTCCCGGCGGAAAACGCTCGCAATAAAATTCGTCGCGCCAAATCGAGTTTCGCCTCTTGCCGGGTTTTCGGCGGTGTTTTTGATTAAGTTCGCTCGGGCGGAGGCATTTAACGGAAAGGCATCCTGTTTCCGGCTGCAATCGGTAAACTGATTAAAATATAATCTCGGCCCAGCGAGACAAACACAATCGACACGATCGCGCGCGCGTATTGACTGGGCCGCGTCGCGCGTCGCGCGTCGGTCGATTCGCGTCGGCGGGCCGAGAGCAAGGAAATTTAGCTCGGAGATATTCGATTTTTTTCACCGCTGACCTCTCGATATTCATCATTCCCGGGGCTCGTAGAACAAATTAAAACAAAATCGAACTAATTTAACGCTATTCAATCAACGCGCCTTACGTCCTCTAGCGTCGCTATTTAGTCGCGCGCATTTTGCGCTAATTACGCCGTCTGAATACCGCATTTCATTCATCTGATATGAATATTACGCTCAACGTTATCATGCTCAACAAATCAAACAGCCGCATTTAACGCTAGTTGTAGGTCGTCTGAATATTCTCTATCTCTCTCACTCTCTGTCTCTGTTTGTTGTATTCTATGTGTGGTATTTCTACATCGCATATAACGTGTGTAAACGCGCCTATATTTCTATTAATTCCTATGTTGTTGCATATAAAAAAATGGAATAAATGATTAGAACGCAGCCGAAATGTTGTAACTTCACAGTTTCACCGCCGATTTGAATACACTTATTGCTATTCCGGTTGCATCAAGTGCCATCGATTAATTGGATCGCGGCATTTTTAATCTTTGCCCTTCAAAATTCTCTCGATATCTCGTAGTAGAACTTTTGTCGTAAAGACTTGACTGCCCCGACCTACGGGGAAACGTCTTCTAAATTTGCCACGCACTCGTCGTTTTTCGAAAATCATTGAACGCCTTAACGAGAGAGGGAGAGAGAGAAAACCATCGTTCGCCACCGCACCGCGCCGTCACCGCTCGTTGGCCGATTGCGGATGCCTTCTTCACGGCCCCGATGTAATTTTCTGAATGACTGCGTAATTAAAACTCTAATTTCCTGCGCTTAATTGACCGGAGTCTTGGTTCCCCCTTTTGCTCGGTACCTCCCGTCTCTCGCGGCTTCCTCCTCCCCGGCCCACTCTCCGGCTCGCCCACCAGTCATGCCGCTCGCTTCGTTCGCTCGCCCCCTTACGACCTCGTAAAGACGAACAAGGTGGAAGTGGGTGGGACCTCGTGCTATTCTTTAGGCTCTCTTCTCTCTCTGGAAAATCCCGCCGGCTGTATCTCCGAAGCAGCAATATAAATTAGTGTCATCTGTGCGAATTTCATTTCTATAATTAGAGGAAAACGTGTATCGGAAAAACATCATATATTATGAGAATAACACGATATTGCTTTTGATATAGAAAAAACATATTTTCGACGAAAAAACATAAGCACCTTGATATCAGCTTCGAAATCTCGTGGCGTAGTGTTCTCCTTCTCGACACGTTGCAAATGCGCGGATGGAAATGGAAAATCAAGAAAGAAAGTGCCGGGGAATTAAACCACGGCGCACGGTTACAATTAGGAAAATAGATTTTAAATCCGGAATATAGCGCGTAAAGCGAAGACGGGCGCCGCCGGTATATAAAGATCGACGCGAATAGCCGCGAGGGGGAGTTGCGCGTGACAGTGGAGAGAGACGAGGAGACACGGGGGACAGAAGGTGGAACTCCAATGGAAATTAATTCATTACTCTAATGCATTGAGCGAGAGAGAATGGGCCAGAGGCGCGCTGAGGCGTCGAGCGCCCAAGCATTTCGCTAAAGATGGATGTCTCGTTTTCATTTCGAAAATTAACACTCTTCGCCATTACTTTCCGAGCCGGCGATGATTCCCTTGTTTCGCGTCCTCCTAGGTGGTAGTGATAGTAGTCGGCTTCGCACAAATCTTGTCTAAGGACGTGTCGCTTTATATTTTCGTATTTAATGAAAACTTCACAATGTTGTGCCAAATTATGACAATTATGTATGATATTTGTATATTTTTTTTATTATCTGTAGGATACGCACAGCATCTCTGTCTTATTTTTTTTTTCATGTAAGGAAAATATCTACATCCGGATAAACATTACATTTTCAAGTGATACGAGATACGTCCACGTTCCTCCACGTTAGGTTTTTCTTTTTCTCTGTGACGGACTATATATTATTAAAAAAAAAAAAAAAAAGAAAACGCGTTTAAAATGATTTGCGCGAATAAATATTACCTGAAGTGGTGTGTGCGTTTTTTCACACAGCTTTTTATCTAACGAAATGTTTTTTTACGTCGAGCCTTCGACTAACGATTCTCATATTACGTCTTTTTCTTTGCGCGCTTTTATGTACGCCATTCCGTCGTTTTTCCTTCGTCGCGAGGCTCCTTGGCCGCTGGCGATGCTCGCAAGGTGCGTAGCGCGCTCGTTAACGTATTCATGGGTTTATGGGACAATTAACCCTTTGAAGGACAGTTTAATTACAGAAGTGATTAAACATCTTAACGTACAAACTCCGGTGGGCTCCGGACGACGTATATGCGTTCGCAACGCGACGTGGCAGGCAGCCGTGGTTGGCGAGCGAGCATGGCAGAAGCGAGGGTCGGGGGTGAGAGAGGCACAAGCCAGGCAGGCTGTTACCAATTAACATACTAATGACACGAACCGCTTTTCGAGGGCCGGTGTAACCGACCGGCCGGGAGAGAGAGAGAGAGAGAGAGAGAGAGAGAGAGCGAGCTTCGTGTAGGTGCGCCTGTTGACATATTCTTGCGTGCGCGCATGTGTCGTATATAAGAATCGCGCGTTGTGTTGTTATTCGCAAAATCTCGAGTTTATACAATCGAGTTAAAAATACCCCGCGTCTTTATTTCGTACACGCGCCACTTGAGAGAAAAAAAGTTCAAAGATTTAGTTGACCGTTAGAGAGAAGTGTAGGTAATCTGTGAAATTGCGCAATTTACGCAATTCTCCCGTTTCTCACTTCATTTGTGTGTGTGTGTGTGTGTGTGTGTGTGTGCGCGCGCGCGCAAATAAAAAGAAGAAAGCAAATTCAACTACTCGGAATTGTATTTTCCAAGTCGGAGATTTATATTGATGGGCAATATTTATTTAATAGATTAGTTAAACTCGGATTTGCATTTTTTTTTTTTTAATGAGAAAACGTCTAATTAGGGAGTAAATAATATCAAGCGCCCTCTGCTCGCGCGCGTGTCCGTGAAGTTGTCTGCGATCGCAGATATTAAGCCGGCGCGGACGTGATCGTCGGACCGCGTGTAAAAATCCATGAACTTTTCCTCGCGGAGCTTAATTAAACGTTTATCGGCAAGCAATTACGCGTCGGATCGCAGCGCCGCTCGCTGAAATGCCGCGACGAATACCGCGCAAGCGATTCCCGATAGTAAATCTTGCTCGACACGATTGAATTTCACGATATTGTGTATCTTTACGGTAGAAGCGAGGAGAGGGTGCGGAGAGAGTGTTGTCGTGTGTGTGTGTGTGTGTGGAAGGGGGGAGAGGGAGAGAGCAGCGGGGTTGAGTGCGCTAGATTTAATTAGCTGATTATAATGTTTATTTAATTAATATAATTGGCAAAGCCCCGCGAGCGTGTGTATAGACTTACACAGGCGCCCCGCGGCCATTCCGCCGGCGTTGCATTTAATGACGTCCATTAACGAACATTTACATTAGCAGTAATTATTATCGCGAGGGCGACGTCAGTGCGCGCGAACCGACCGAGGAATTTTCGGGCACTCGTTGCCGGGTGCGGAGGCCGATAAAAGCGACGATTATACACACACACACACACACACACACATAAATTTTCTTTACTTCTCTCTCTTTCCCGCGCGATTATTAACGATATTATGTTAAACTTTCCGCGCGCTACATCATAAAACCGAAGCGACGCCAAAATCACTGTTTAACCGATATTCGTTACGTGATATTAATTGAGCGTTTACACCGATACAATGTTTGTTGTTCGATAACGCTTCCGGCAGCAATATGCAGAGCAAATATGTGCGGCGTGATAGCTCGCGAAACAAGTATTTCCACGTCCATATTTTTTGGCGTCGCGAACAGCCGCAAACTTTTCATAATATCCCGCGCGTGCGCAATGCGTTCTACCGCACAATCTCTGTTTGTTCAACGCTTCTCATCAATTTCCTCAACACAATATCTTAATGCGCGCTCAATTTGAACATTAATCAATTGTAATTAAAATCAATTTATCTCATACGCGCCTTTATACGCGCAATTCGAATTAATATATGTACGTAGAATCGATTTGCGTTTCTATGTATACACATAGTAAATCCTCCCGATGCGCTGAAATCCTATCATTTGTTATCAACGGCATGGTCAGCTCCTGACGACATCAGATTCCGCTGGACGTGGGTCTGACGTGCGTGCACGACACGCGCCCTCGCTTTCTCTCTTCTCGGGGAGAATCGTAGACGTGATCTCTCTGTGACATGGAAACGCACGCGACGTAGGAACGCGCGACGGCGATCCTGTTGTACAACCAGTGTATCCTGGACGCGTCGCGGGGAGCGAAAGAGAAAACGGGATAGATGGATGTGTATACACAGGCGCTTGCGATCGTGCCATGTCGGGCGCTCCCGGCGAGTCTCGTGTCACGGTACGCGTCGTCCCCCGCATTTCGCGTGTATCCGCCGTGCCGAACGGACGTGTGTGCGACGAGTCGCGCCGATAGCGCGATTGCGCGCAGCGACACCAAACGGCCGCGACGAGTACGACGGTTCACGACTCAGTGCACGACTTGGCGCAGCGGCGAACAGCACATCGGACGGACGTATGCGATTCGATGATTGGCGCGAATCGTGGACCGGAATATTATGTGATGAGAAGTGTTTGCGCGCGCGGACGATTCAACTAAACTTCGGCGACCGAAGCGGATCGATCGTGGACGATCAGGTCCAGAGTGAGTATTCCGGAATAACGAGAATTTTTGTTTTTGTGTGAAACCGCACTCTCTCGCGAACGTCTTTCCGTGTGAACACGACTTCCCGTCACGACAACAACGACGGCAACAACAACAGCAACAACAACGATCAGCTTGTGCTCCATGAGTGTTCCGGACTGCGCACTGCTCCGAGCGGACGACGACTATTTGTCGCGAGGATTTTTTGGCGCAGATCATCATCATTGTCGGCTTACAGCGGCCTTCTCGTCATTGCATTGGTGACTAAATTGCAATTGGTATTCATATATTTTCGAGCATTGCACATTAAAAGGAAATTTTACAGTATAAGATCAGTATGTCCTAATTAGTGCGATGATAATGGATCGCGAATGAAACACTGCGCGACATAATTCGCGGAAAGGACAGCGGCACTGTGCGGTGCAATGGGAGCGATAAACAATGATGAGTGATGATATATTAATCATGACGATTGTTTACGCGTAACCATTGCTCTGAAATGCGAATAAGATTACAATAAAATTCATTAGCGGATAATGCGCGCGAGAAAAGTAATTTTTAATAGTTTTACGATATTTCAAGTTGCTCGTTGTTTGAAAACACGTAAAAAGTTTTGTTGCGCGCAACTTTACACACTTGCGGTTGCGGTGATATGCGCGTTACATTTTTAATTTTAATTTTTCAAATTACTTAAAAAAAAAAAGATGTGAAACTCCGCTTTTTTTGCACGCATTAACGCGATTATGGATGTAAAAATTACTTTATCGGTTTATAATTGTCATTTACGATTAACGAAACGCATTTCGCTGATTTGTGTTATTGCCCTGAAAATAGAGATACTTCGCATAATTTACATTAATTTACGCACGTAGGCAAGATGTGTTGCATCGAATTACATTTTCGACATTCGATCGATTGTGTGTGTGTGTGTGTGTGTGTGTGTGTGTGCGCGCGCACGGGGGGCTTCCTGTTGCCAGTTATGAAAATTATATCGAAACGCTTCTACATCCCGTTAAAAGTCTACCGTGTATTCGCAATATTTTGGCGACAAATTGAAATTCAAATCGCGGTGGTGGCAGTGGTTCTCAATGATAAAGTCATGCGCACTGACCCACTCATCAGATCCTCTTCATTTTGCGCGATTTAAAGCCAGATGTGATTTGTTAAAAAACTTTGTATTCTCGAACCATCGAAATATTTCTTTAGACAAATAGAAATTACGCGGAGTATGTTGTTGGAAAATTAATTAAGATTTAAGTTTTTTAAAACTGTTTAGAAAAAATACTCTCTTTAATTAATATTAAGGCACATGCCAGTACAAATAGAAATAGAAGCGAACGAAGCATGAGATCAATCACGCTGTTGGCGAAACACGAGCAATTCTCGATAACACTTCAATAAGATCGAAAACGGACGTACAAGCGACCGGATGAGGAATCAGTGGCAAAACAAGGTACTTACGAAGAGAGGGTACGTCAGACACCCGGGCGTGGGGGAGAGGGAGGGAGGAAGGGGGTGAAGGAGGGATGGGAGACTCGCATGGGACACGGGGGGATGAACAGGACAGAAGAATCAACGCGCGCGTGTGCGTGTACGTACGCGCGCGTGAATCAGCGCAGGCGCGTTTGCCGAAATGGAATAGTAGTATGACCGAACTCGAACGAGAAAAGGGAAATAGCGACGGGAAGGGTGAAGGGAATGAGACGGCAAGGTGGCGGACGAAGAGGAGGTGTCGGGGGGAGGGAGGGGAGGGGAAGGGAGAGGGAGAAAAGGGAGCGAGGGAGTGACGAAGTGGGCGAATGCGGCGTAGGGAACGGGCGGGAAGAAGAGCGAGGGGGTCCAAGGCGTTGCTTGCTTAATTACTAAAAGCTAATCAATTCCGGAGGAAGTAAAGTTTAAATTGCAAACTAAAGTATAGCTACCCTACCCCGGACGTAACCCTGCAAAGCGATATTACCGCTCACTGCATTCTGCAATTAGCCCGTGGTAAATCATTGAAGGAAAATTATGGCCTCCGTATTTCGGCTTTGGAGAACGAGTGTCAGCTTCTTCCGCGGTGGGAGAAATTAACGTGATTTCACCGATTGACTCGATACTTTTCTCTTACTGAGGTTGTTGTTTTTAAAATTGTCTTAGCACATTTTTTTATAGTAATGTAGGTACTGTGTAAAAATACAGGAGCAAAGTTTTTAACTAAGTTTCAAATTGAACAAATTTATATATTTTTAAAAATTAGATTCAGTTTTATGTAAAATCGATTTGTGTTGGGCAATGTATGAAGGTAACTTTTGCATAACGTAACAAAGAGTTGCTGCCGAGATGATAGTGGAAAACGTGTCGCGGTTCTGAATGGTAGGGGTGGCAAGGGGGCGGCAAGTAGGTTGGAAGATGGAGAAGAAGGTGAAGGATGAAGTATACAGCACTGGAAACAAGCAATAAAATCAATGTCGTTTCCGGCGATTCAATTCGCAAGACACATCGCACAATTTCACATACAATTTTACGGCAGAACGACCACGACTCCTATTTACTTCACGGCCGTCATCCCCCGTCGACCGTTCGCTAGTTCACTCGTTTTACCGTCCCACGACTTCGTCCGTACCCTTGTGTGTGTGTGTTTTTTTTTTACAAAATAATTCAAGTTTGTTGACTTAGTCGTTCGATAAATCCGAACAACTTTACAAGAGAAAAGGATTTCGCAACAAAAATTATATTGATGAGAGAACAACAGAAACTATTTGAGTATTTCTGTTTTTTTTTCAGAAATATTAGATATGCTTCGTGCATGAATAACAATCGAAAAATACACGAGAATCTTCTTATCGTCACCGTTAGTTCATTTATTGTTTTTTTTGTTTTTTCTTGTAATATCTATTGCTAAACTCAGGGAATAAGCTCATTCGTGATTCTCGAGTTTGGATTATCCCTTGCTCCTTGGCCGGGATCGGATTCTTAATCGGTGAGCACTGGCCGGAAAATAGCCACTTTGCTCTGGCACGAACGGGCGCGAATCTACAAACGCTCCTATCGCCTGTGCCATTGCTCGCGAAACAATAGAGGGGATAGATGGAAAAAGAGACTCGAAAATTCGTTTGAGAAAGAAAAATTAACTGCGTCGTGCCTCTGGCGATCGAAAAAAAAAAAAAGAGAAATAACAATTTTGCGCAATACATAAGTTTTATTTGTACACACGTTTGCGCACACAAAACAGAAAATATGAAACGCATTTATATTTAACAAATATTCTCGCGCAAGACTCTTTATAATAATCAACCAGAGAGCAGAGAAACAAGACCTGTTAAGAGCCAAATGGATGTACATGCGCGAAATATATTTTTTAAACATGTAAACACACGGTAATTCGAATTGAATTCATTTTTTTTTTTAATTCCGATGCTTAATTTGCACCTCATATATAAACCACTTCTTTTATCTTGTAAAAAAAAAAAAAAAATACCATTGCGGAAAAAACATCAGGAGTCAAACTCGGATTTATTTCACAGAGGGTAAAAAAAAGTAGTTTACGCGTATAAGAGATACAAATGAAGTATGTTGTGAAGTAATGAAGTATATTGCTATATAATTAATTTACACGCTTGAAAAGTTATATTTTGCACACACAACCGCTCGAGTGTTCGACTCGTAATGGTCTTTGTTTCTCTGACATTTGTACTTATTTTCAACTTATTACTTCGATTCATTCTGTTCTACAACAGTTGAAAGAAAAAGAAGAGTTGAAGAAAAATAGTTGGAAAATGTTCAGGGCAACTTTATTTTTGAACGTTGAATATATAGACATCGTGGTAGTAAAAGCTTCCGTTTTAATTCGTCGGCTTTTCGAACGTTTGATTTTGTCAGTTTTTTCGGAGCGTTGATTTTTGCAAATTAATATATCCCACGCGTTCGCGAGAAGAGGGCGTGAGATGCGATGGTATCATTCATCCGTGCGGGTGGTAGGTAACTACTCTCTCTCTCTCTCTCTCTCTCTCTCTCTGTTACGCATGCCAAGAGGCGAGCGAGATGCCGCGCGCCACGACCAATCGATATCGGCGGGTAATAAAATTTGAAAGAATGTAATTCCGAGAAAAGTAGAAAATGCAATAACGCTTAATCGTATTTGCAATCTGCATCCTATATATCAGCCAGAGCGCGGAGTCGCGTCGAGCGGTCGCGATTGCGCCGCGCCGACCGATTCGATCTGCGGTGATGCGGGTATCATAATCGCAGCGTCGTAATATCATTTTTATCTGGTTTCGATATCGATTACGTACATGATGCGCCCGCATCATCTCATCGCGGTAATCGTCGGATATAGACGCGCGGTAATAACGTAACTAAATATGCGTGTGTACACGATACGCCGTGTATGTCGTATCTTTCGTTATATAATATAATATTTTATACAATATAATATTTTTGTACGGTTATAATAATTGTATATATGTGCATATACATACATGTAAAATATGTATCTCTTCTCTCTCGTTATTTTCGAATTTTATCCGATCTTCCAAAACACGGGACGGCTTCCTTTTCGCGGCAGTAATTAATCGCGCATAAATAAACGCTAAGCGAACCATTATTAACATCCGCGATATTAGCGTATTACGATATTACGTATCACGATATTACAATATCGCAATATGAATATTAATCGTCAACGTATTGTTCGTTGGTGTAATTAAAGTGGACGTTCGTTCTCTATCGAGTTGGAAATTGAATCAATCAATACGGAGCTCGCTTCCTAATTATCCGCTCCTGGTTATACGATTTTTCGTTGCTTCAGATTGGATTATCATGCGTCGACCCATCAATCGCATAATAATTCAACGCCATTGATCTCGCTCGATGTGCGTTTCAATGTGTGCAACTGCATGCGCGTCTGCAGAGATCGACCAATAACAGCAATCGTATATGTGTATACGCACGACGTTATTATATCAAATAAAAGAGAGAGATGAGATGTAATGTTTTATCCGGGTTGGATAAACGGCAGAGTAACGGCTGCCGGAGTCGCCGGAGTAAATTTTCGGGATTTCATTTGGAAAACATAACGTGCCCTGGTGCGGTATTTACGGGTTCCATTAGGGAGCTGTCAGTCGGTGATCCCGCGGCGCATCTTCGTGCCGCACGTATCCAACAGCAGACCGGGCCGCAGAGACGCGCGACATACGACGCCACCGAACTGTGTGCGCGAGACGCTATACGTTTCGATGGGGGACAAGCTTATGGGATGGAACGTTCATCCGCGATGATCCTCCGAGTACCGTTTCTTTCGGCTGACTTCCGACAGTCTCACTCACCTCGCGTACCTGTTTGATCCAAGTGTGTGTGTGTGTGTGCGCGCGTGCGAGAGATTCTCTACTAACATCGTCGCTCTCTTTATTGTGTCAGACATTTATACTGTAGATTTTATACCTTTGTGTAATTTAATTTTGTGTGTGATTGTTTTTTTTTTCAGTTTCTCATCTACGATAAATCGAGATTCGAAAAAAAAAAATCTATTTTTGGAGGAACAGATTAACAGAGAATCGAGCGCGACTCGTCGCGCGCCGTGCGCTTTCTCTATATATGAATGAAACATCTCGGTCGCCCCGGCGGTGGTTCGCGATTTTTCTGGAATTTGAGAGACTACTGTCCCGCGCTACCAATTTGCGCTCCAAATCCAATTACGGTTACGATCGGGCAAAAATAACACTACATGATGACACGTGTGTTTTTGAGCGTTTTTCGTCCACCTGAAATAACTCGACTACTACCGCCGGCCGGATTGTTACGAAATTTGATATCCCGCGGAGAGCTTCGCCGCGGTTTCGGCGTCACGGGATCGAAGGCATCGCTAATAAAAATGTTATCGGGATCGCTCGAATCCCGGATAGTTCGATTGTCTATTAACGCTTCGTCTTTTTCCATCTTTTTTTTTTTTTTGTTTGTTTTTATTTTGGTAACGTGTTACACGCCAAGTTACTGCGCGCGCTATCCGATTGAACCTAAATTAGTCGCAAAACAATTTACCGCGCCAGTGGAATATCTTTTTTTCATTTGACACGACTGTAAATAGTGTCCACAGTTCTCTCCGCTTTGTAGATATCGATTCGATGTTGTCGGCTAACTGCACAATCTTTTATTGGAAGTGTCGATATAAGAGCGCCGTAAGATCGCATAGATTTTGTTTGTTAAAAACGTTCATACATTTTCGACATGTTTGAGATAAAAAAAAACTCATATTTTTGTGATAATATTTTTCACAATTTTTTGATAAAGTGTTTTTGTTTTTCGATATCTAACAAAATAATGAGAGAATAATGGCGCTTTGCTTACGTATCTCATATACGTCTTACGTTACATGCTTTTGTTTTTTTTTTTTTGTTGTTATAACGTAAAAACTTGTTCATCCGCGCGCGATATAGAAGCTAAAGCAATCGGTCAAATCCGCTGAAACATTCACAAAGATGCGATCGATATTAGCCATCGAGTATTGTATAATTATCGAGTTGCGCGGATAACTTAGTAATTAGGAATTCGCGCGACGAGTTGTTGTTACGCTTGCGAACGATCTTCGCATGCGCGCGACCAACGTTAATAACTTTATTAATTTACGTATAACGATTAATGTGACCGCGATAATTAGTCGGCTATGCGTAACTCTCGCACAGTGTTGCTTTCAATAATGTGCGAGGCGCGCGAATATATATATATATATATAATATTACGCGCAAATCATCATCAGTTTTCACCAGCGTTGCACCGTTGGAAAAACTCGCTTTTTGTCGCGCGAGTTAGGTCGATCATCGACGTTGTCGGATGCGATGGCCCGATATGGAATATTAATTTTCGCTAACTCACCAACCTCTCACCTTCCCCTCACGCCGATCTGTCGTCCTGTCTCCCTTCCCGTCGTCCCGTTCACCCGCTCCTTCGTCACAATTCCCGTGTCCCGTCCCGTTCCCGTCCCGTCCCGTACTACAATGTTTTCCAATTAACTTTATTCGAAATCGAGCGAACCGCCGCCGCGCCGTTTTCCCACCCCCTCGCTCTCTCCGACCGGTCGCACCCCCTTATTCGCTACACTCGGTCGTAATAGCCGGATTCCATGTACGGAAAAATTTACGAAATGCTAAAATATCGAAAATCCAGAATGTGATATTTCGCGCAAAAAAAATGCGCTTAATTTTCCCGTCCTATTGGAAATATAGCGGGGAGGAAGGGGGGAATGGATGGAGAGAAGGGAGTGTGTTTGTGTGTTTTACATTCTGCTGTTGCTTTTGCACTGATTTTAAGAAAACAAAAACATCTCCGAAAAAAACTAAATTTATATTTTCGATGTCTGCAGAGAGAGTTCGGTTAAACTTGTATAATATTAATTAAAATAGACATACATATGTATATATGTACACATGTGAACGTTCAACAATTGACTTTAAACTTATCAGTTGATTAGCACGTCTCGGCCGGCAGAAATGCGTCATAGTTACCTCGGGCGGAAGTCCTGTATTATTTCGCTCGCGCGAGGTGATATAAAGTTAATGATATTTGGTGCTGTCACGTTCCGAAAGTTAATTCGTTCTCGGTATTAATACGGAGAGTGCATCCCCGATAATGAGATTGCGTTGTGCGAGGGGACGGATATAAGAGGTAAGTTATAAAGCTGGATCGTAATAACGTATTGTCTGGCCAGCCAGCCAGAGCGCGTGTCTATCGAAAACGAAACGACTCGTGATACAATACATCAAATGGAAGAAATCCGTGATACAATTTTGTTATTTAACAATTGCAATTAAACGCACGTATGTAAGTTCGAAGATTTTTGTAAATCACATTTTTTTTTTTTAATATTTGAGATAACAGATTCTACACACATTTTTTTTTATTTATTTATGTTCGTGAAATTTAATAAGTGAAAGGAAGGCCAATACGAGCTGCAAACAGGATGTTCGTGTTTAAAACAAGAATTGAATTACAAAAATTATAATGTCCATCAGCAAAGTTAATGGAAACACGCGATTCACAAATAAATTTGTTACAATCATATCTGGATTAAAATAAGAATAGAAAGTAGTACTCGGTCTCCAATCAGTAGCGCATATGGCCGTTCACAGAAAAAATTGCAAATGTTGTTCGATAAACTCGATGTCGAAGAATATGCAGAAAATTTTTGTAATTTAATATACAGATAATCATCAAAGAAGATCCTAATACGGATCGAAACGTTTGACGTTAAACATTGTACAAAACTCATTTAAACACGGACATTCTCGCATTGGCTGTTTTTTCATTTATAAAATTTTTTATAACTAATCAATGAAGAAATTGAAGGCTCGTACAGTTTAAAACTAGCAATGAAATTTTGCAGGTAATAACAGCCGATCGCCGGATGTTTTGCGGAATAAATATATTTAAATATATATTTATATTTTAGGAGTGTAAATTCTTACACATTATTTTTTTGCAACATAATTTTTAAATTAATTGGGAAGGGAAAATGAATATATTCTTATATATATATATGATGCAAACCTAGTATCCTGTATAAATTTAAGAATTGAAAATTTCAATTCGAAAACAATGTGTAAGAATTTATATTCCTAAAATATAAATTATATTAGGTGTATGCAAAAGTTTTAGTCTTTTTTTTTCAGTTCCCTAATAAAATTATTTTTGAAATATGTATATCTCGTCATTTTGTGTTTTTGTAAGATTGGTATTAAACTTTCTAAAACGCCATTTATTAAATGTTGCATAATCTTAAAAATAACAATGAAACAATGGACGACGAAAAACTTTATATTTGACACTAATATTCAATATAAATTTCAGCAAGGAAAAAATGCTGCTCATTGCTGCCCTTTTTAAAAAAATATATTTGCTCTATTTTTAGGGAAAACATTGTATCTCACAATACGTGCAAATATTGGACAAATAACTTGGGCTGGGAAGTTCTTTTTCATGCGGCGTATTGTTCTGACTTAGCACGTTCGGATTATCATCTATTCCGATCGATGCATTTTTTAGCAGGACAACGTTTTCGAGATGTGGCAGAAATACGAAAATGGCTCGATCAATTCATTGCTTCCAAATCCTTATTTTTCTTTCGCGAGGAAATCTGAAAATTGCCCGAATGGTGACAGAAAGTTACAGAAAATGAGGGAAAATATTTCTTAGATTGATTTATAAGCACTGTATTTTATGATTAACAAGTAAAAGTAAACAAAAAAAGACTAAAAAAAACTTTTGCATACACCTAATATATTTAAATATATATATTTCGCAAAATATCCAGCGATCGGCTCTTAAGATAGTTCTATCACGAGACAAAAGTTCTAACATAAATTCCAATTTTTTATATAATATTGTCTGAACCAATCTTCATTTTTTTAAAACAAAAAAACAGTCGGTTACCGACCATTTTAAT